>VSMD01071491.1:0-239973 GCA_008750895.1 Mirza zaza | reverse complement strand
TAAATTGTCACTTCACCACAACTGCAAACAAATGGAAAAATTAAAAATTATCTTTTGTGCACAAGGAGATTGTTTTCTGAGCACTTTGCAGTCTTCGTGAAAAGAGATTGCCCGCAGTCTCACAGCAAGATTTAAACTAATGTTCAGTGGTAGATTTACACACGTGAGCTGCAGAATGGAAATATACTTTGATCCTGAATTTGAAATGATGGCACTAATGGCTTCTTGGGAGCTCACAGCCCTAGCCTATTTTGACATTCTGGGAGAAACTGAATTTTAAATTGACTATGTGTGGCCCCTCTCTTGCTCGTTGGGACACGTTCTATATTTGTCACCAGAGTTTTCAACTTTTGTATATTTGCCCTTGGAAATTGCCGATCTCTCTAGTCCCCTGGCCACCAAAATTTTTGAGAAGAGCCTCTAAAATAGTCTCTTACTTGGCTTCAGGCACTACCTTAAAGGCCAGGATGTTGCTTTTATTTCATGAGAGTACAGGTGGCAGTTGAAAGGACATTTTATAACCTGTGTTTTGGCCTAGACAGAGAGGCCTCTGGTCCCTGTTCTCTTTTCCAGAAAGAAGGAGGACTGTTTACCTTGGGTAGGAAATATTTCAGGTGCAGTCAGGGCAGCTTTTCCTATCTGAGCTAGCGCCGGGCTTTGTTTACCTGGAGAGATTTTTTTGCTCTGTGGCCGCCTGGCAGTTATGACTGGAAAATTTTGACTCTCCATTGTCAATGCCTCTTGTAATGAGAAACTTGTGGCAACATATGTTTATTAATCTTAGTTAAAAGACACCTGCCCAGATGGTTTATACCTGGGAAACATTCACAGTCATCAATCTTTCTCTAATCGGTGAGTTTCCCTTCCCTCTCGGCACCACACCAATTTGTTGAGATGACTAAGAGTTGCTTCTCTTTGGTCTTGTGTGGCTCCTGCCTTGTAAGTTGGAAGGATGAAGGGAAATGAGACAAATTGCTTAGCCCTGAGCAGCGAGTGAGCTAGTGCCTCACCGACATACCCTGGTAGCCTCTGACCTTTAGTTGAGAGGCTCCATTTCATGTGAGTCTTTCCCTTACGGTCTCAAAGTCCTGGTAATGAGGTGCCCTTCTGCATCCTCTCACTCTGCCGGGCTGCAATGAGAAGAACAGCTGCACACAGCAGGGTTCTAATCACCACTTTGCCAGGGAGAGGACTGACAAGGCAATGGAAGTGGGTGCTGCGTTTTGATTGGAGTGGCTCTCCTCGCCATTCCAGCATCCATTATCACTGCTCCCTGGAAACCCCTGCGTGTTTGTCGCTTGCCACGGAGGCTAGACTTCTATAAACAGAAACATTATTCTGGAGTGAAATTAGCCAAGGTATTAAATTGATAAATGTGATGGCAGGCAGACCTGGTAGTTGGGAGACAGGGAAGAAGCAGCAGTCATCTGTGAAATACACAACAGCCCAGACTATTAGAGGAGGAGAGTTGGTTAGTGGTGAGCCCGCCAATGGTAACAGGATATTTCCCTGCATCCAGTATGTCAAAAGGGGATTTACTGCATTTTTTACCTTGTGCTTCCTTCAGGCTTGTGGGTTGGAGGATTGCAGTGTACGCCTTGATAATTTAAACAACCATCATTAGGCAATGCACATCTGATGTCTAATTAAATCTCTCATACCGCAGGATCACAACCACATTCTGTCATCTTGGGATACTTAGAGTATGCTACATACCAAAAAGCAAAAGTGTATAAATCTGCAATCAATTCTCAGAAGGCTAAAGAGCTAGAGATTTATTTCTACTACAATGCTCCGGGACTTATACGCTAGTTTTATGTAATCCCTCAGGAGGGAATAAGGGTATCGATATGATTCTAAGAATTATCTCCCTTATAAAATATTGTTTAAGGATACCGATGCATTTTATTTTAGTTTTGTCATCATCACCCAAATATTTTCTTATTGATTGAATACTGTGACATGCTAAGGAAGAAGGGAATCATTGAGGAAGATTTAGGTATGCTTTTTGTTTCTACTGATTTTGCAGTTATGAGACCTTTCGTGCTCTCAGACAAATGCCATTGGGCCACTGATTTTCTTTTTTCTTAAGACTCCAGACACATCAGTGTCATCCTTCTTGCACCAATTCCTTTTGTGAATCCCTGATCACAGATTAAACAGTAAAACTTTAGACAGGCACCTCCTAGGTGAAAATCACAAACGCTGAACTTACAATTATATGTATGTGCAAAACACTTCTGATAAATACTCCTCTGTGCAGACTGAAATTCTAGAAAACTGTATAATAAATGGTAAGATCTGACCGGAGAAATTGACAATCTTTAAAAATAGACATATTTTAAAAATGAAAATTATTTTTAATATGTACATTTCCTGAATATTTATGGCCAAGTTTTTAAAACATGGATTTAAAAATATCTCTATTTCAGTGCTCTGAAAATAAAGGTAAATCTTTGACTTGACAAATTACTTTGCCTGCAAATAAGATATTTGATCTAGGGTGTATTTTATTTTTCTCCCTTGTTTTGGGGGTTGATAATTGGACTTATATTCCTGAATTCTGGTGTTGACTTCTGATAAGAACTTGAAAGATAAAGGAAGGAAAACAGGTTACCTTGTGGCAGATTTTGGTCACTATACCATCCTCTGAAAATAATAAACCAGGATAAAGAGTGTTGTTTCAGCCCACAGTTCTTGATTTGATGCATAAGGTCATCAGATGAAACATGAAGTAGAGATGGGCTTTCTAACCAGCTGTGTGGTTTGGTTCCAGCTGACTGACAGTACAAAGAAAATGTGTCAGTCATGAATATTAAGTTTCTTTCTAGCATTTTTCTTCCAGATGGAAGCAACATGCACATTGTAGCAATGCTTCTTCCAGCTGATGAGTTTTCTTACTTATATTTTTGGCAAAGCATATTGATTTTCATCTGAGACTTCCACCTTAGTACCCTACTGTGTCAGTTTTAAAAAAGTGTTCAGCTTAGTTTTGTTTTATTTTTTCTAAAATACTTCATCCCCTAAAAATCTGCTTATGTCAAAGTCATTCCAGCACAAGCCCTTTCATTATCTCTCAAACCTTTCACTCTCTTTCATCTTCTTTACTGTCTTTGAAAGTATATGATATAAACCTGCCTTTAGAACTGTCTAATCACATTTTTACCTAGTCTTATCATCACAATACTATAATAATATTAATAATCAATTTTAATATTAAGACCTATTTTTAATGTGGTCTCTGGGCTAGGTACTTGGAATATGCTTGATATATATTACTATTCTTAATTCTTCCAACAGCTCTTTAAGTTAAACATAATTATGTCCATCACACAGATGAAGAGATTAATGTCAAAAGAGGTTAAGTCACTTCCCCAAGGCCACACAGCTAATAAGTGGCAGTAGCAGAATTTGAAAACCAGTCTTTTTGAATACCAACCTCATTCTCTTAACTAAGCTACCAAAATTCTATTAACATGGTGATTCTGTTACTCATTCATTAATATCTGCCTTATATTTTTCAAACAAAAACTCAATAGGAATGTAATTGTAAAACTATGTTTAAAAGTTATGCTGTCATTCATTCACATTTCTGACTTGTTGTGAACGATCTCCAGCCTGGCCTCCAGAGATTCCCAAAGAGAATCCTATCTAAAGGAAAGGGTTTTATGTTGGGAGACCAGTTTCCATTGAAGAGCTTTTTTCCCTACTCTTATCCCCATGGCAACAAGCATCTGTCTGAATTCTCCTTTGCAATCTCCACCAAATGGCAAGGGGCTGAACTTCCTTGAGGCGCTGCTTGTTGGAGATGAAGCGTAGTGGTCCAGCACAGTGGTGCTCACTGTACTTGTCCATCTGTGCTCTTTGTTTCTTGATACATCTGTTGACAGCTTTGAGATCTCTGGAAGGAAGAAGGCAACATAAGCCCAAATTGCCACCATCATAGTCCTTGATGTTACCATTAGTATTGATAGAAGATCTGTTTCCAATCTGTCTGTTACCTTTAGAAGCATTAAGATTCACAGATTTTAAGCATCAGTCACCACATCTAATTTACCCAGCATTTATTCAGCCTTTAGTTTGTTTAAGTCAATCACTGAAAATGAAATCTTGCCTGGTGATTTGTTGCTGGCCCTTATTTGAATGTGAAAAGGAAAACTTCACATTTGAACATTTCAAGCCTCATCATATTTTCCTTTTTCACATGACAGCGATAAACAGATCTTGGCAAAACCTGAGACGCAGAAGAAATTTTTAAAATGAACCATACTGTCATTTCTTTTGAATGATATGGCAATAAACCAATAATTCAAAGGATCACTGAACATCTAGGCTTCTAAAGCGAAACAGCAGCTCTGGCTGTTGGGATGAGGAAGCACCATTCACCTTAATGAAGTTTCAAAGGTTAACTTTTTAAAGAAAACTCATATTTTTGGAATGTCAAATGATGATTGACCAAGAGAAAATTTAATAGAGAGAAGAGACATGGGCCTTGGTGATAGAGAAACAATCTTAGATACTTTATATATAATTATGAGTCCTTGGATACATTACTTAAATTTGCCAAACTTTGGGTTCTTTAATAATAAGAGAGAAGTCACAACTAACAGCTTGCAGGTTTATTGTCAAAATAGGACTAATTGCAAGAATACAATACTAATTTGCAAGAATACAAAGAAATACCCTGTTATATAACAGTTCTTCAAGGAACTGGCTACCACTATTTTTTCTCTTGGCAATAATCACTCATGACATTATTATGTGTCTGGAAGGAGAGTTGAGTGTCTGAGCATTTCTTTAGTAGAGGACCATTGGTCAGGTGAGAATGCAGTGAACATTATCTGTTCACTTTCTGCATATAAGGGTGTGTCCTTATGAGTCTGGGGACTCAGACTACAACTGCCAGACATCATACTATGCAAACCAATAGGCTGAGGACATCTGCCACCTTTCAAAGCCCTCATGTTTTAAAAATTCCATTTATGAGATGGAGAGGGTTGGCCCTCCAAGGAAAGACACTCAGATAAAGAGATCCAATTGGATGAGCCTTTTAATTATATTTATTGACCCTTCACCTGGAAGTCACCCAGTTCCCAGGCAAGGATGCACAAGGGAGATTTTAGGCTCCACTTTTAATGGAAGTGAAATGCTGGAGGGTAAAGCAGAGAGCACAGATGTTTGCAAAGCTGTGAGGTCTGGGCTGCACTGACATAGGCGCCATCTGATCACAATACTGTCCCAGTAAACGGGGTCCTGCTCAGAGTTCTGATCTAAGCACTTCATTGCAAAACTGGCAAGCTGTAAACCCCTGGAGTAACTCCAGCTGAGATGAAAACAAAGGCAGAAAGAATAAACAATTTGGTTAATTGAGTTTGAATGATAGAATTGCAATAAGGGACCAATAAAAGGTGCAATAAGAAGGATGTTTAAAAATTCTAATAAACCTTGAAGAGATAGTGGTCTTGGAGCTTTGAAAACAACAACAACAACAACAAAGCTATGAAATTATAGCACATTAACCAGGAACCTGTTTAAGAATGTGTTATGGGAAACAAATAAAAGGATTTTTTTTAAAAATTCTGTTTCTGTGACTTCAATTGTCCAAAATTACCTTTAAAGGGGATTATGTAGAAAAAAACAAACTGTTTTTCTTCTACTCCCACCCCACAGCAGTCAACAAAGAAGACTTCTGTGACCTCTGGTCACCAAGAAGTGTGTGGGCATTTCTCCCCACTAGCAAGCAGACCATCAGTTCTGCAACAGAAACCAGCTGGTTTCCTCTAATTCAATTCAACTTTGACAGGATCTACCTGGAGATAGCGTCAGACCCCACAGGTTGAGGGCTCAGTCCCCAAGACTGCCTGTCACCCACCACGTCTCATGCCAATCACAAGCCCCAGGTTGTTTTATGTCTGCTTCTGACTGGCCACCTATTCATTGGGGTTCCCACAACTCCCTTCCTGGGTTCAATTAATTTGTTAGAGTGGTTCACAGAACTCAGGGAAACATCTTGCTGGTTTATTATAACAGATATTACAAAGGATACAGATGAAGAAATGCATAGGGCAAGAGAGGTGGGAAGGATCATGAAGCTTCCATGACCTCTCCAGATGGGCCATTCTCCAGGAAGATTCTTGTGTCCAGCTATCTAGAAGCTCCCTGAACCCAGTCCTGTTGGGTTTTTATGGAGGCTTCATTATGTAGGCATGATTGAATAAACCAAATAACTCAACCTTCAGCCCCTCTTCACCCTCCTAACACAGGGGCATGGGCTGGGCCCAACCTCCAATCCTGCCTTGTTCTTTCCAGCGACCAGCCCCATCTTGAAGCTTCCTGAGGGCTGCCAGCCAACAGTCCACTTGGTGGCATTCAGAAAGACACTTGTCACTTTGAAGAGTCCAAGGATTTTAGGATTTGTATGCCAGGAGACTGGGACAAAGACCAAATACATATTTCACATTAGGGGTCCTCAAACTACGGACCGAGGGCCACATGCAGCTCGCCTAGGACATTTATCCGGCCCGCCGGGTGTTTTTGCCACCACTGCCTGTCCTGCTTAGCAGCTGACTCATCCAGAGCCCACAGTGCGCTGCACTCTCCAACGGCACTCCAATGGTCTGAGGGACAGTGAACTGGCCCCCTGTTTAAAAAGTATGAGGACCCCTGTTTCCCATTATCACAGGGATCCTATAATTTGTCAGCATTTACTGGCCATATGTGACCTTAAAAAAGTCACTTAATTTCTCTGAGCCTCAGTGTAAGATGAGAATAGCAGTGCCCATCAAATAGTCTTTTCTCTGTGCATCCATGCCCCTGGTGTCTCTTTATGTGTTCAAATTGTCCCTTTTAGAAGAAAACAGTCAGATTAGATTAGGGCCCACCCTAACAGCCTCATTTTAACTTAACCACCCTATTTCCAACTCCAAATGCTGTCACATTTTGAAGTACTGGGCATTGGAGCTTTAACACTTGAACTTTGAGGCCAGGTATGGTGGCTTATGTTTGTAATTCCTGTATTTTGGGAGCCCAAGGAAGGAGGATCACTTAAGTCCAGGTGTTTGAGAGCAGCTTGGGCAACATAGCAGAGTGTGTCTATCACCAAAAAAATGGAATAGTGGGAGGGAGACAATTCAGCTCATAACTGTGTGTGCGTGTGTGTGTATAAAATCTATCTATAGCTATATCTCTCTCCATATATATATATATATATATATATTCTAAGCTATTCTCTGAGAAAAAGAGAGAGAGAGAATAGCTTAGAATTACTGTCCCATAGTAGACATCCAACAAGTAATAGCCCTTATTATTCTATTATTCTCAGGGCATCATCATCATTATTATTATTTTCATATAATTTTATTTTCATATCATACATATAAGATGCAAATTATTGTTGTAATAATTTATGTATAGGTAGGAAAATGAAGTACATACAAAGTAAAATGCTTGCTAAATATTATGTAGTGTGTGTCTGTCATAAAGCTGGGAGTGTCACTCGTGTTTTCTTTCTATCACATTCTGCTGACACCAAGTATTTGGACAATGAGCAGAGAGTAGAATTGATTTTCTGGTTAAATTCATGACTATCCCATCCCAAAGCATGTAGAATACTACATCTATTCTAAAGGATCTATTCTTCTAAGCACTGCAGTGTCTGAACAATTAGAAGTTTCTCTAATTAGAGACAAATTCTATTTTTCTTTCTCAGAATTCTCTGCTTTTATCCCAAGGTCAAAACCTTGAAACCTGGAGCAAGGTAAATGTATAAGACTTTTCCATTGCTTGGAAATTCTTTATCTTTTGACTACTATATCATATTGTCCAGGTTGGAAGCCAACAGAAGGAAATTGTCCTATCACCAAATCCACCAGTGTAGCTGCATCTGTCTGCCCCTCCTTACTGCTTATCTTGTTTTAAAGAATAATGTTTCCCAGACCCTTCCAAAGGCCAAATAGTTCATCATCATCTCCCCTTCTCGAGAAGTGGAGTCCTGCCATCATCTCCCTTCTCTCTGATCCATCAATTGCTGCCTGTTTTTTTTTTTTTTCTCTGTTTCCCTCAGTATATCGATATGTTCTGTCATCTCCTTCTTAACAGAAAGAAAAAACACCTTTGGTGGCCCTCTAGTGACTGCCTATTTCTTTTTATCCAATCCTACCAAAGTGTAGAAGATGGACATAGCCATTCCCCAATTCCTCAGCCATCGTTTAGTCCTCCACCCAATCCAATCATGTTTTCGTCTCGTGCCTCCAGAGAAATCCGTATGTTCACTTCCTTGTTCTCATGCTATTTGGCCGTTTAGCAGCATGCGACACTCTTGTGCACTCCATCCTTCAGGAACCCTTCTCCTGATTTCTGCGTGAGCACATTCAGTTTGTTCTTTTCCTACATACGGCATGAGACACCCCATCTCAGTCTGCTTGTTTGATCCTTCTCTGACAATCTCAGGGATGCAGAACATTAGTTCCTCTCAGGGTCTAGGTTCCTAAAGGATCTTCCCCTCAGATTCCATGTTCCTAAAAGAGCTTAGAAAAATGCTGATATTTTTACACTTAATTCTAGATTTGGTGTAAAAAACATCGGCTTTGAGTTCTATACACAGATGCTGCCCAATATACCATATGTCTCTCTAGGTTTATTTATCCTGCTGCTTGAATGGTGTTTATTTTCTCACTTGATTTGTTTTCCTATTTGATAACAGCTGTCAGAGTTGCCTTGAAACGGTGAGTGTGTGTTTGTATTTCAGATATCACTATTGAGAGTCCACACGTTGCAAGCATTCTCTTACCTAATCTCACAAACTGTCTTATGAGGTAGTGGCTATTGTCCCTTTGGAGATAAAAAAAATTGAGGCTTAAGAAGTTTAAGTGACATATTCAAATTCATATAGTCAATAGTAGAGACGAGACCAACCCCATGCCTGTCCTTCTTGCTGGTGCTCTGAATAAACATGCGATCATACGTGTAACATAAACAGAGATTGGGGCAGTACACAGCATTCCTTTTGGATTCGTGGGAATGTCTTGGTGGCAAACAACAGACAACTGGAATAAATGATGACAGACTTTATCATCTCACATGGACACAAGTCCAGAGGTCGGTCACAGTAAGATCAGTGGCTCGGAAATGTCATTAAGGACTCGGGCTCTGTTTTGCTGTCCCCTGTGCTGACTTCATCGAAAGGCTGTTTCTCCTTATCCCTGCCAGATGGTCAGCGTAGTTGCAGAAGCACTCCAAATTACATTATCCAGCAACAGAAGAGGAAGCAGAGCTGACTTATTTCAATTTATCAGGAAGGAAAACTTTCAGAAGCCCCCCAGTAGACATTCTCTCCCATCTCGTTGACAAGACCGGCTACGTACCCACCTGTAAACCAGTCATTTGCAGCAGTGAATCCATCATCAGTGGCTTAGATCTACCAGGATTTACCTGATTCGTGGGAAAGTGGAAACCAGAAAAAAAAAATCAGAACTTGGGCAGAATGAAAGAAGGAAGAGTGACTATCGTGCTGACACCCCCAAGATGGTCTACTTCATTTCTCAAGGATGAATTCAGGCCCGGTGAACATGTCTGTACATTTGTGTTTGTGTGTTCCATTTTGAAGCTTTTTTTTTTTCTCTTTTAACAAAAACTCACTGTGTGAGGAAAAACTTTTCAGCTGTTCTTTATACATACTTTTTTCCGAAAGTCTCATTAGCTACTGTGTTGGCAAGAGCCTTAAATTAAACATGCTTCCTGTGGTACCAGGAATGCTTAATTATCCATCATTTGGTCTGTGACTGCTCTGTGTAAAACTTTCGATTCTTCAAAATGTGCCGGTATGCTCCGGCACCAAACACATTCCCAAATCATCCAGACGCTCATGCAATTTTAAAGTTTTCTTCTTAGAAACAAGTTGTCTGAGCTATATAACCTCTGATCACAACCAACAAGTTGAACATCTTTCAATGAATTTTGCTTACGAATAGTATATGTGACTCAGATGCCTTGTGTTGGTCTCACTTTACTCTTATTTGTAGACTATTCAGATTTTCAAATACTTGTCCTATGGCTCTAACACAAACCACATTTTCAGGTGACATTATAAAGCCTCACTATAAAGTATCTAACAATTCTGCATATTTAGTTATGCTGCAGATCAAATCGTGCTCCAGTTCACATATCAGTACCTAATCTCTCTCATGCCCAATAACAAGGAAACAGACAATTATTCTCCTGCCCTGACTTTTCATTTTACTATATGACAGGCACTCTCACATCAGAAGGACTTTTAAAGGATGGATTCCAATCTCTTCCCGACTGCTGTGGTTGCCAGAGTTACCCATGGGATACAGTTAATGTCGCCATCACCTCCAGCCCCCAGTGGAGGCTGGACAAGAGTTTTTGATGCCAGCTTTGCACGCCAAAATCTTCCAGCCTCTTTTAAACCCTCTCAGCATCTACTCCCTATAGTTGTTCATTCTTGAAAGTTTAATAAACTGTAAAATAATAACACTTCTCATCTTTGCAGAGTTGACAATTAACTAATTAGCCCATTAAGTCATGGAGCCAGATTTGTACCAGTAAGTTCAGGGCTTTGGGAGGTATATTAATCCTTCAAGGCCACTGGAGCAACATTTGCAGCTAATAGGCCCACATCCCTAACTTACTACCGGGGAGGAACTGGGGTATTATTAGGAAATAGAAGCCATTAATCCTCACAGTACCCAGAGGGGCAGGTGAGAATGACTTCGCACAAATTGATGAGAAAATGGGGTTTTGTTTTGTTTTTCTCTTTTAAAACCAAAAAGAGAGACTCTGAGTTAAAGCCAAGTTTGGAACTCAGTTATTTCTTGGCAAACAGCCCTCTGTTCAAATTGGAAATCTTGCCAGAATTTGTTTGTTTGTTTGTTTATAGTTTTAGATCCAACACTGAGAGTGGGAAGCAAGGAGTTTTGTGCTGGGACGTGGGAACTTCTGGCATCTGGAGTCTTCAACAGCAGGGAAGGAAAACTGGGATGCTGTTTCCATTCCATAATGTGCTTAAGTAGCACTTAGTAAATCGTGAGGAATATGCCTCTAGGTGGTGTGTGTGCTGGGGAGGGGGGGGATTGTGCAAAAAAGACATCTCTAACACAATTCTTGCTCGGCAGAACCAGACAGGCTGTGGGAGTAAGGTGGGTCCTGCCCTCATCAGCCTGCAGCTCATTGGAAGGAAAAGCATTTAGGACCTATCTCTCCTTCTGACTCCAGTTGGACCTGGCAGGGCTCTGGGGTTAGTGGCTAAGACATGGGCTAATAAGCTACAAACACAATTGCATGCTAGAACAATGGAACAATTGCCTGTGTCAGCATTCCACGCAGGCTTCCCAGTTCTGTTGTGCCAAGACAAATGCTCTGGAGTCACCAAATCCTGTAAGGCCAGAGGTTGGGGTGATGATAGTGGTAGTGGTAGAAAGATACACAGCTAAACTTATTGGAAAAGAGAAAGGCCAATCTCGGTAGAGAAATGTTGGTGCAGGTGGCAGCCCCAGATGTCCTTTGTGTGGATTCTGAGGCCATGCGGTATAAAGAGGGAGGAGGAAGGTGCCTTGGGTATTTAAGGGTGAAGCCTGGGGCTTACGAATGTATTTATAAATGTATGCTTATTACATTTACAGAGCCACAAATCCTCCAGGGCTCTGTCTCTGGCTGCTGCCTTTTCTTACCCCCATAGATTAATCACAGCAACCATTGGGAATAAAGAGAAATCAACTTTTTCTTTCCTTAAAAGTAATAATAAAATCCCAGCTTATATCAATGCACCATGAGATATTTATGTTAGCTAAGCATTACACAGCACTCCAATAATCTCCCCTCAACTCCAAGCTATTGTGGTCTGTTCTCTCAGGGTCCTTTCTGCCTTTAATGCAGTTTCCATGCCAAATAAGAAAGGAAACTTTCGTTTCAACAATAAGCGGCATGAAATACTATAGAAACCACATCAAACTCTTTGATGAGACTGTGTAAAAGTTCAGCAAAGGAGAAGCTTCAGTGGTCTTCTAGACAAAAAAGGCCAAGAGGTAAGATTTAGAACATAGGAATGATTCCTCCTTTGCTACTTTTAGTACAAGTCATTTCACCTCTCTGTGATCCATCTTCCCCTTGGAAAACTAATGTACGTATGTATATATTAATAGCTCACCTTGTTTCAAAGGTTGTAAGCCCTAAAAGTATGCAGAGAAATGAACTTAGAAATATGTAAATGAGAACACTGGTTCAAGGGAAAAAGTAGGGTAGGAAAAAATAAAATTAAGCTAAAGTTATTTTGGACATAAAGTCATTTCAATTGGTACAGATGGCTATGAATGCACCTTGGAGCTGTCCGGTCATAATTGCCAAAAGAGGAAGATGATGATGATGATGATGATAATGATGATGGTGATAAAGATGAATGACAGTCTTGATGGGAGAAATAGCCAGTACTTATTAGTTGTTTAGCATATGTTAAGCACTGTGCTAAGTAGGAATTTTGTTGGCATTAACCTATTACATACTCTCTCAAACCCTACGAAGTAGTAGATACTTTATTACCCTCATCTTTCAGGTAAGGAAACCAAGACCTGATCAAATGATAAACAGATTTTACAGAGGAAATAGAATATGGGACTTGATAATTCTCCATGAATCACCGACAAGAGTTCACACTGCAATGTAGTGACCGATATTCCCAAAATATCTTTATGGTGAAACTAATTGAGTTAGCATTAGAAAAACATAAAGTTGTTCCTTCACATTTATTTCCAAGTGAAGTTCAGTTAAAAAAAAATTCTATAAGAAGCTACACAATTTTTTTCCAGGTATATAGAACTCGGATGTTCTGGCTTAACCCAGAGATATATTTTCGGGTATCTAGAGGCACGAGTGGTTCCATCCTCAAAGCAATGTTCATCAGATTCTACTTTAAAGCTTTTAAAAGGTATATGTGCTCCCTAGCAAATACCTGGACTTGGGGGCATCTATATCACTCGTCAAGTATAGCCATTGCTATAGGTGCGATTGATTCCATCTCATAAATATGGTGGAAGTTAACGAGGACAAATAAGCAAACAGGTAACTTCACTCAGAGAATATCTGTGGGCAGATCCAAAACATTCCTCATAAAACAATTTTGAATTGTTTCCAAGTGCTAGAATAATGTGTAATCGAAGTTCAGTTAATTTATATATTAATGCACTCATAGAAATTGCATTGACCATGGCCATGTATTAAAGGCATAATACAAACAAAATAGCCCGGCCTCTTTCATTCCTGAGCATATGATCTAGTAATAGATGCTGATAATCAAATAGGTGATTAAAATAAAGCACAGTAGAACCATGACAGCATAGACTGGTGGACACTGGGAGTGTGTGGAAGTGTATCTCCTTTCTCGTGGGAACCCGTGAGAGAAGACTTTCCTGAGGAAATGTCTTTGAAGTACAAATTAGAAAGAATATTAGGATTTAGTAAGGCTATGGCCACAATCATATGTTTGGAGAAAACATATTAAAGAAAATATTACAAAATATTTACCTGGGTCAGTAAAAAAAAAAAATCACCACCAGTAAAGCACCCACTGAACCTTCAGTATTCCTGGTGATCAGTTTGTCATGTGTAGCCTGTGGTAACTGAAAGGGTTGATGTTCATATGGGATAAATTCACTATGAATCATGAGTGAGACTTATATATTCTTAGATTTAGACAGATTCTAACACATCCAACCTTTTTCTAAGCCGATATCTGCCAAATCTGTATCTTCATGTGATACGACTGCTGTCAGATCCCCTCTTTCCTGGGCTTCCTCACAGGAAGAAGGTCACAGAGGATAAGCATGAGCTTCTGAATCAGAAGTGTTATGGGCTGGAAGCCTACCTCTGCTCATTAGCTGTGGGACCTCGGCCAAGTGACCTAAATTCCCTATGACTTAATTTCTGAGCCTCTAGAAAGTGGAAATGCCAATTTTAATCACCTGATAAGAATCATTTATGAAGAATAAGGGAGCTAGAGCCCCAAAGTGATGAACACAGTTCCTGGTGCAAGCATCCCAAAAGACAATGGCAGCTATTGTTCCCATTATGTCACAAACTGAACTCTATCTTTCCCATCTGTCCTCCCGAATTCCTCATTGAATCACTGTCCTCCTGTTATGGGTCAAATTGTGTCCCTTAAGAATTCATATGTTGAAGTCCTAACTTCCAGTACCTCAGTATGTGGTCTTCTATGGAAATAGGGCTGTTGGAGGTAATTAGTTAAGATAAGGTCATACTAGAGCAGGATGGGTTCCTTATAAAAAGAGGACATTTGAACACAGACATGCACACAGGGAAAACCCCACGTGAACTGAAGTCAGAGTTTGGGGTGATTCAAGTAGAATACAAGAAACACCAAAGATTGCCAGCAAAACACTAGTAGTTAAAAGGGAGGCCTGGAACAGACCCCCCCGCAATGTGCCTTCAGAGAGAGCGTGGCCTCGATCTCCACTTTCGGCCTTCAAAACTGTGAGATGATACATTTCTGCTGTTAAGCGACTCAATTTGTGGTACCTTGTTATGGCAGCCCTGGAAAACTGATGTCCCTCACCCCCATGCGCCCACATGACACCAGAAACCTGGGAGTCCTCCTAGAACTCTCCCTCACCCCTCATTTCCCATATGCAGACCCTGCACTTAGCCATCCCTGACTCACATTTTGCACCTTAGCTGAGACCTTGCCCTCTTCCCTGTGCATTTGGCTAAGGCCTAGCTCAGCTCATGCATATGGATCAGTCAAGATCCAATCAGAGAAGCAAAACCACTATGCATATTAAGGAGTTTAATGTGGGAATAAGCGAGGTATGTGCAGCTGACTCCAGGCCCCTGACAGTGGTTGGAGTAGAAGCCTACGGAAGGTTGCTGCCCACTCACGGCTCACTGGCTCTGCAGAGTCCTGGCGCAGGGTCTAGCCTGTCTGGAGGCACTGTGCCTCATGCAGTAGGGCCAGCTGATGGCAAGAGGCTCTGAGTGCAGAGTGGGCGAGAGCAGGCACAAACAAGGACCCAGGGCCCGTACCTCTGGATCTAACTGATGGTGACTTTGGAGGGTAACTGCTGCTGCCTCTGTCCACCTCCCACGTCTCGAATAACTTCACGTTGTGGCAATTCTAACCTGGAACCACACTGAGAAAGGGATTCTGAGATTTGTGCCACTCCTGAGAATTTTTTTTTCTTGCTCCCAATTTGACAATAAAACACCATTATCTCAAGCAGTACAAAATTCCAGAAACTCAGTGGCCTCAAACAACAGAAATTTATTCTCTCATAGATCTGAAGGGCAGAAGTCTGAAATCAATATCACTGGGCCCAAATCCAGGTGTTGGCAGGGCAATGCTCCCTCCCCAGAGGCTCTGGGGAGAATCTGTTTCCTGGTTCTTGCAGCATCTGGTGGCTGCCAGCGTCCCTTGCCTCGTGGCTGCATCTCACTGCACAGTGACTGCCTGCTGACTTGTCTGTCCCTCCTGGGAAAATCCGAGCTTTTCGTGAGTGCTGACAGGCCTTTCTCCTCCCTGACCACTCAGTCTGGACCAAAGTGGTTGTGGAATTAGTGTTGTGGGGGATATCCCTGCTTACAGGCTATGTCAGTAAGTAATACACTCAGTAATTATAACAATTGTTTTTATGTAGCTATTTTATAAATCAGAGCTTCCCAACAGTGTGACCTGAAGTACCAATGCCCTCAGCCTTCTGTAGAGCCTGGTTTTACCTGGAACACTGGCCCTGAGCAGCCTCATCCATAGATCCCCAGGGGCTAAACAATAATGATCCTTGTCTACACCATTCCATAAGAAGGAGCTGGGAAGCAGCATTCTAAATAAAGAAAACTTGCTCCCATCTATGAATACTTTTTTTTTTTTTTTTTACCTTTCCTGAATTCAAATACGGATTGAAATGCCATATAATGTGATAAAATGAACAGAGCCTGGAGAGAGAAAGGTTTCAGTTTAGGGTTCTCCTCCACTAACTTACCCTGTGTTATTGTCCAGTCATGCAATCTATACTCAAGACTCAGTTTTCTCACTGTGAAATGAGGATGGCAATTATACCTACCTGCAGAGGGGACGATTCACATGGAAGCACTTTCTACACTCTAGGTCTGATACAAGTGTTGATTACCATCATTTATTGATTTGAGGTCAGGAATATCAGCCCAGCTCATACACTGTGATCAACCCCACATAAATTGAATTGGAAATTTGCTTCATTGACTGCTCTTCTTACTAATATTTTGGGGGTTCCCAATATGGGAGAGGCAGGGCCCCATCTCATACAATTAGGTACCTGTGACACAACATGTGAGAAGGCTTGGTTAGGTTGTAGCAGCCCATGTGTTCCTGAGGCAGCGACTCACAGATCAAGGAAGAGTCAGGGTGATCAGAGAGTTGCAACAGGGTGTAGGACCAGCAGCCACAGGGCCAGCAGGAAGGAAGCCCAGGGGTGGCTTCCTCAGCAGGCTTCCGGCCAAGGGGCTGCACCTGCGCCTTGCCCCCTAGATCCTGATTTTCCCTTCCAAACCTAATTCTTTGGCTCATTCATCAATTCTACAAACTCTCTACCTGCTCCCTCTTCCCTCCCTGCAAATGTCCTTCTTTTGCTTAAGCCAGCTAGAGTTGGCTTTTCTTGACTGCTAAGGCAAACCCAGCGAGGATAAGAGCTTAGAGGTTTCTAAAATATAAATCGTATCTTAAATCAAAACAATATCCTTTTAATCATTTTGATCCAAGAAGCTTTATTTTATATAAGAATATTATGTTCCATTGTTTGCCAGACTTTGCCAGACTTCCCTAAGCCACAATCAATTTCTTCATCTGTAAAATGAATTTACTTTATTTGGGGTCATTTTTGGACATGGAATGAGTTATTAGGAAGATATGTATCAGAGGCTTATTTTTTTTTTTTGCCAGACATAATCGTATGCATTTGGGATATATGTAAAACACTTAAAAAAATATCTTACAAGTGTTTGATAAATTGTAAATGCTTTATAAACAACTGAGGAAATAATATTTGAGATGATCATCCTAAGAATTTTAACTGAATAAACAAAGTTCAAAGCTCTAATGTGCAGTGAGCATACAGATCCTTGGTACAGAATGAAAGTGTAGCGTTATAGATGCCATATTTTAACTGTAATTTGGAAAGGCAATCAATGCCTACATATGCTATTAAATACCTATTATGTGCTCTTAACTGTGTTAGATCAGGTGGATGACTTCCAAAAAGACTCACTTTCTGGCCTCAAGGGACAGAAGACATATATACATGACATAATAACTTAGAATATGTTTCGATTAGACAGTGCTGAAGAAATGGAACAGAAAGTAAGAGTTGGGAGAATGAAGGAAAAGAAGAGACCCCTGCTAGCCAGCTGGGGCTCTGACTAGAAAAACAAAGTGGGTATTTGAGCTCAGCCTTTTGTAGCAATAGGATTTGAAAAAGTACTTTTGTTAGTCCTGAGTGTGAGCCCCTGGTGGGATTGTAGCCCTGACTCCATTGTGCTTGGGTGGGACCACGCGACTAGTTCCTACGAAAGAGTAGAGAGTGAGAGTGGCGTGTGTCACCTCTGGGTCAGAGACTGTAACTGCCAGGGTGAGTCTCTCCAGAGCTCGCTCTGTTTTCTGGCATGGCGGCGGCCAGCAGTGCTGGAAATGGCCGCATCATCAGCTGACTGTAATATGTAAGGCGGAGCTAGCCCCAGGCTCACTTAGGATAGACATGGGCGCCTGCACAAAATAAACCTTGGTTGTTTTAAGTCACTGAGAGTTAGGGGCTGTATAGTCACTACAGGTAACTCGGCCTATTCCGACTGAGCCAGCACTTGTAGGAGAAAATGCAAAAGTGAAAGGATGGATTTGGGAATGCAGGAGTCCCAAGTAGGTCAATTCTTTGAAAAGCTTAATTTTGAAAAGAAGTAGATTCTGAGAAAGAGACGAGACAGCCCAGATTGCAGTGAATTTCACATGTCAGTCTTAGAAGTAGGAACTTCTTTCAGGAGGCTGTGATTGGTTTTGAGCAGAGGGTAGGTGGAAGAAGTTAATTGGATGATGCATAGGAAAGAAATGTTCCATGGGAATGAGAGAAAGGAGAGGAATGAAAAGAGCCCAATCAGGCTACTGCATGGTGCAGATGGGATGTGCCGAGACAGGTAGTTTCCCTAAAATGATGGCATTACCCTCCTTCAAATCAAAACAGAGCAAAACAAAATATATGTCCCTCTGGAGAGAATTCACAGATTCACCTCCAGTATCTTAGACACACGGGAAAAGCTCGTGGACCTTAGATTTCACGTGCATCATGTTTGAGTTATGGCTCTTGTTAGCCCTGTAATAATGTATTCTTCTTTTTAAAGTGACGCCTAGTAATAAAATCTTTGTTGTAATCCAATTACGTCTGGTAGATTTAAGCAACCTCAGAAAAGATTCAGGCTGAGAAATTAGAAAGATAAGTCTGGCAAAAAGAACACTCTTATGGATAAATATTTTAGAAGGATTTCCTCTAAAAAAATATGCTAGTTTGCATCTTGTCTTGTTTTTTTACTTTTAAAATTGGAACTAGTGGTTTTCAACTTTTAATTTCTTTAAAAATGGCCAGGCGACACATTGACAAGTGCAGAATCCTCATGTCCACGGCCGAAGGGTTCTGATTCAGCAGGTCTGGTGGGGGGTGGTGGGGAGGAGCCCACGCATTAAGAAGCAACTCAGGACGTGGAGGTGATCAGCAGGTGCCACTGGGAGGGACACTGTGAGCTCCCTGACTTGCCTGTGAGCGCTGTGTGGGCAGGGCTGTGTTTTATTTATCTTGGTATCCCTGACACTTGTAATTCCTCCCCACACGAGGCAGAGCTATCTAAGACTTGAGGACACAGGCTTTGCTGTCAGACAGGCCTGGATTTCCATTCCGGCTGCAACACTTACCAGCTCTGTGACACGATCTGTAACCTCTTTGGTCTCTTGAAAGGTGAAGATAATGACACCTTCCTCCCTGAGGCTTATGAGGCTTACCTGAGGTTAGATTTCCACACAGCTTGGCATGGGGCCTGAGGCCAAGGATTTGGAGTGAGACTTTGGTGCTGTTATGATGGTGTACACAACAACGCTAGCACTACAACTCCTTGACCAAGGGGGAAAAAAGTGCCAAGCAGGAATTGAAGTTCCACTTGACTAGGGGCTGAGACAGAATCCAATACCCTCCAAAGCTGAAATCAGATGAAAAGGGATTTGGAGAATGTGGTTTAGACCCGCAGGGCACAGTGAGGCTCCCTGCGTCCCCAGCATGAGAGAAGCGAGTGCAGGGGGGCCCCTCATGGTGACTTGTTTTGAAGGTTTCGTAGCCCATTGAATCAGAAAACTGTGGCTCCATTTCATCTTGGGCTTTAACCAACATTGTTAGAGATCCCTTCTCCTTCCTTCAATACAGGGGGAAGACAAAGGCATAGAGGAGAGAAGGAAGAAGCAGTCCTACCTTCTCCCCTCCCCAGGTGCGACAGAAGTGCTCCATAAAAGGCACTTGTTGGGGTTGTTATTAGGTATTAATACCATTATTACCCTAAAATTTTGTGAATGGTGAGAATGGCTGACCTTTACTTAGTGCTTCCTACGTGATCCGCTATGTGCTAAACTTTGTAATTTGTGTCTTAGTGAACCCTTCCAGGTGAAACTCTTTGAGGTTGGTGCTATTTTTATCACCGTTTAGACATAAGGAAAGTTCCAGAAAGGTTAAGTAATTTGTTCAAGCAAGTGGTGTCAAAGCTTGCTGCTGTCTAATGAGCAAATCTTAGGGCAGTGTTAAGAATGGATTTCTAGATAAGCTGAAAATAGAGGGAAAGTATGAATTGCCCTGAGTGTGGGGTCTTTGCCGCTAGCTTGGAGCTTGGGTGTGTGTTCAGGGGGGAGGGGGTCTGCTTTGCTTTTACCTGATGGGAAACTGCCCATGAAACACAAAACAAGCGACAACAGCAACAAATGTAGCTGAGGAGCTTACACGATTTTTCTTTAACTTGTGTTAGGAGAAAAATAAGAAGTTATAATTCCAGTGTTCCTGTGGTCTTAATTCCAGGCCTCTGTGCTGTGAACAATATGCTAAGTCCCAATAATGGGAGCCCTCGATAAACGAGCTCTCTAGAGACCTCCCGGCCCCAATGGGGCTGTTTAGGACAAGTGATAAAGAAACTGTGTTCTGTAGCAGGAGTGGAAGGCCCCTTGACAGCGTGAATCTTTTTCTTGTTAATGAAGTAAAAGGCACATTTGTACTGGTGTAAAACCAACATCAGAAATGAAAAGCCGTTCTCGTTACTTACCTCGGGGCTGCAAAGGAATTCTCCACTTAGCATGTGAGCTAGGAAGTGATAAGGCAACATCAGGAAACTGTGCCCTGCAATGCTTTGGCAGGAGGGCCAAGAAGAAATAGTCCTATTTTTAAAGGGCTTTTCTACTTCTGATATGATTTGGGCCCGCTTCCTAAATCATCTTTGAATCAGAATAGCAATTCGTTTTCACCCACTTGGCTGGAGTGTTAAAGAATCTTTGGAAAATGTTCAGTGAATGCCTTGAGCTCTGTGTAAATAGGCAAAACGCTGTTATTTGTGAAAAGAGTATCAAAGAAGAGCTTAATGTTATTCAACTTTTGCTATATTGGGAACCAAATGCATTTATTACAAAGTACAAAACGGTGGGATTATTGTGTAGAATAGAACATCCAATGGCTGCAACATAGTAGGTATTTAAGTATCTGTTGAATGAATTAATGAATAAAAAACATATGAATAGGAGACCTCATTAAAAACAAATTAGAAAGTAGAGCACATATAACAAATAACTATTTGTACCTACCATTGTAATTTAGTCTTTTACCACCAAAAGAAAGCATTGTTTAATACAGGAAGGCTTGAAATCAAAGATGGAAGATGGAAGAATCAGTACTATCTGGGTCTCAAGCCCAAGTCACAGCTAAGCCAGCAAACTCAATTTCTGTTAGATCAAGAAGAATAAGCTCAAAACAGACTTGGGTAACCAGGGATTCTTGGCCAAAGAGTGGATATGCTGGGGGTGTAGGGGAGGCTGGAGTCTACTAGGTGGGCTGGGGTGGTGGAGTTAGAATCAGGGCCTCAGGACTGGTGGGGGGCACATTACCTTCCCCTAATTTTCTATGAACTGTGTGGACTGCATTTCTGTTCAAGGTCACCTTTGACACTGGTATCCTGAATTCAGTGACATCGCAATCCTGGACCGGCTAAAGAACTTAAACTCTTTCCCTCCATTGCCCCAATCTACCACCCATACAAGGTATTTGTCTGTATAGCGGACCTTACTGATGGCTTGGCAGAACTTACCTGACGTCATCACACAGAAATCAGTTTATTCATAGTTAAAACTGGTCATCTCTGTTCTTCAAATCTCTCAACTGCTCTGTCACCAGAGACTTCTTGCTGGCCAGTATTTCCTCACATGCTTTCACCTTTCTCTTTCTTGCAGCCTTTCCTTCCCTTCTACTTCTCCTGCCTCCAAATGGAAGTTAGCTCCTTCTAGAAAGTTTTTTGAGTCCTTGCTTTAATCTGGCCCCAGCCCCTCCACTCTAAGCACAGAGCTCCTTCCAGATAAAAACACACACTGGTGTAGACATGTTACTGAGCAAACCAGCAATCCTGAAAGGAATTCTGAAGTTGACTCTTAAAATAACCTTTCGACCTTTCTTCCCTCCTCAGTAGCACATGAAGACAATGGCGATCTTTGTTAGCTTGCGAACAGTTAACTTCTACTCTTCCAGCTTTGGGATACTTGTTACTTCAGCTCTTGAGTGTAACGCTGCTTATTGCAAAGTTGTCAACCAATTATGATGTCTTTTTCTCTTCCTGATATGAGGTATTTTCTTTGTATTTAAAAGTGAACACACACACACACACACACACACACACACCTACCTCTTAGGCATTGGTGTTGGAGAGTGGGGACATATCTTTGATATCTAATTTAGGATTTGCTGGAAAGTTCCATGCCTTCACTGACTCTTGATTATTTGAACCTGTAGGAATCTGGTATAGGGTTATCAGCTTCCTATCGTTAAGAGTTTCTGAGGGCCAGAGACTCAGGTGACGGCAAGGCCTGCTTCCTTCTGATACTCTGATCACAACCCCCGTGAGGCCAGCTCTGCCTGCTCTCTAATCATATTCCTGGGCTGGCAGGGCAACTATATGTAAAGCCCTTGCTTCAGAGAGAGTTGGGTATCAAGATCAATTTACCTTCAGAAAGACAGTAGCAGAGTGCAGGTTTACCAACCCAACAGCTACCTTAGGATCTGACAAAAAAGGAATAAAAGCAAAAATTGGAAGGAAGATATTAAAAACATGGAAAAAAAAGAGTCTGGCATAAACTCTACATCCAGCTTTAGGAGAATCTGTCCCACGAAATGCAATTTGGACCGAATGGAAGGGTGTCCAAAGGCAGCAACATGTGACACCCCTTCTTGAGAAGGATGTGCTCCGTGCAGGCACCCAGCACTGATATTGTCACTGTCACTGCATGACAAGGGATGAGACCCGCTGACCACAGCCTCTCCACTGCTGTA
Organism: Mirza zaza; assembly: GCA_008750895.1. Lineage (NCBI taxonomy): Eukaryota > Metazoa > Chordata > Mammalia > Primates > Cheirogaleidae > Mirza > Mirza zaza. Next base: position 217,381 of record VSMD01071491.1, on the reverse strand, counting down.
CCGCCTCCACTCCTGCCTCTGCTGTTTTGGGGCCCAAAGACGATCTGCTGCTCAAGGAATAAATGCTTTATTTCCTTCTCTATCGCCCAGCAATGCCTTGACTCTCCACCATGGAAAACGAGGAGGTTAGTGCACATTTAGTCCCCTCAGCATCCTGCCCCATTCACTCTACCCCCAGTGTCTGTTGGCCTGACATTTGCTCTGTGAGGCTTTCGAACGTTGACATCTGGCCTTCTATACAGCATAGACTTCTGAACGTGTTCTCTAGGATGATTCTAAAAATGAAAAATTAAAAAGCCACCAAACAACATGCATAATGTGACCACGTAAATGTTCACAAGGAGTGCGACTGGACTCACAAAAAATGGAGCATCCATTTGTTCCCCGAACCCATGCCAGGGTCGAATGGATTCTACTTTCTTCTGCTTCATCTAGTCCTTAAAATAATGCCACGTTTCACATCTGGTTGTAACTTTCTCCTTCAGCTTTTTGTTTTTCTTGGAGTTATCAATCGTATTTCTTTTACCTCATGGAGAGAAGAATTGCATGCCTTTTTCATTAATATTGCCTAGAATATTCGATCAGTGATTTTTGGTATTTGTTGAAAGGGAAACAATTTCCTGTAACAAATGTTTTCTTAAAGCTATCTGAGTTTTCATCCGGGTAAATCCTCTCCTTGCAGACTGTGTTAATTTCAGTGTCTTAGAGCCTCACCTTTATTTCATGGATTCCTTCTTACTTACGCCAGGATGTTTTGAAAAATACAGTTTTCTTTTTCCACAGAGAGTATGGAAGAAGCGAATTTTCTGAGCACATCAATATTTTTCATTATACTTGTACACAACTGATAATTTGACTAGGCATAAAATTCAACATTTACATTCGTTTTCCCTTGCAAATTTGAAGCCAATGATCCATTATTTCCAGACTTCAGAGTTCTGATGAGAAAATTGTTGGCAATTTGATTTTTATTCCATGTGGCTAATCTCTTTTTAGGTTCCTCCTCTCTGGTAGCTTTCTGATCTTCTCTTTATCTTTGGGGTTCTAAAATTTCATTCAAACCCCTTAAGGTCCACAGGATTTTTCAACTTAACCACACTTTTTATCAGACTTAGGAAATATTCTATTTTTACTTTTATGATTTCTTCTCTTTTGTTTTTCCCTCTTTACTCTCCATTGGGAACTTGTTTCTAGATAGTATCGGACCTATTTGTCTCTTAAATTAATTTCTCATCTTTTACATGTCTCCCTCCCCCATTTATCTTATCTTTTTTGTTGTTGTTGCAGGCTCATCATATATGTGAAGGTAAATTAATTTCTAAGAACTCCTTGTTCTTTTTCCTGCTGTCCTCATTTTGTTTAATAGATGCAATAATGTCTCAGGACAGTCAGAATAATATTTTTTGCATCATATTATGGGGGTACAAATGTTGTTAAGGTTACATATATTGCCCTTGCCTCCCCTACCCCGTTAAGTTAGAGCTCCAAGCGTGATTTTAAAAGTTGTCTTCTGTTTCCTAAATTCCCTATGTCTTCCAGGCAGTTATTCTGTTTATTCATTTTTTCCCTCAAATATTTAGGAATCCTTGATGGTCCATTCATATTTATAGACCAAGATTAGGTTGATTAATGTGAATAGCTAAAATGAGTCTCTTCTGCCAGTATATTCATCTGTTGCTCCAATAAATATAACCTTTGTATTGGTTTCCTATGGCTGCTGTAACAAAAGTACCACAAACTGTGCAACTTAAATAGTCGAGATTTATTCTCTCGCAGTTCTGGAATCTAGAAGCTCAAGATCAAGGTGTCAGCAAGGTTGGTTCCTTCTGAGGGTTGTGAGGGACAGTCTGTTCCAGGCCACTTCCCTAGCTCTGGTAGCCTCCTAGACAGTGTTCTTTGCCTCCTAGACGGTGTTCTCTCCTCGTTTCCACATTATCTTCCCTGCAGATGTACCTGTCTCTGTGCCCAGATTTCCTCTTTATAAAGGCACCAGTCATATTGGATTAGGACCTACTCTAATGACTCAATCTTAACTTGATTATCTGCAAAGACCCTATTTCCAAATAAGGTCAAATTCATAGGTGCACGAGGTTAAGACATCTTTTTCTGGCAGGGTTGTGGGGTGCACAACTCCCCCCATAACACCTATTGGTGGGATGTCAATGATGAGGTTTGTGTGGATTAGCAAAGACCAACAGCTAGGCTGGTCAATTCTTAATTGAGAAAGCCTAGTCCCGTGAAGCCTCACCCCTAACCCCATCTCATTACAGTAGATCATTTAATCATTTAATTTCTTCAGAGACCAGCTCTTTGGTTTTTGCCTAGTCAAATACTACTGTGAACATATGCATTAAGGAAGGGGAAGGATGACACAGGAAGGGTCCACTTCATTTCTTTATAACTCCAACCTTTCCATTCTGCTTAGAGGTCAGAAATTCCTCCTCTTTATAATCTTAAGTTACATAAGTTTTTTTTAAGGTCAAATTGTATTTTAAAGAAATGTGCTTAAACTTGACTAGATGTGCTTTGTCCAAAGACAAAAAAATGCCCTGTGATCTGTTAAGCATCGTGGTGTCTATGCATGTTGTCTGCCTGCCCCTCTCCTTCAAGGGGCAGTCCTAGCTGCTCTTCTGGAGGGGCAGGGCTGTGAGTCGGGACTGAGCAGAGGGAGGGTCCTTGTCTGTACACATAACCCCTGGACTAAACCTAACCCCCATGTTGTGGCTGGTGTACCTTAACCAGGAGGCCCCATTAGAGGATCAGCATTTGATGGTGCTTGAAGAGACAAATACTCCGGGTTAGATGCCTGAAGGCACAAAAGTGACTTGCAAAGTGATTAAGAAGAAGGATTTAGATGGAAGTCCGGACCAGACTGAAAAAAACATGATAAACTTACTTGTTCCTCGAATCCTAGAATGCACCTTTGCAATCCTAAAGAGAAATGATTGGGACAAATTAAGAAGGGCTACTGCTATTTAAACTGGGAATTAAACTCGGGGAACCACTAACTCTAAGAAGCATTGGCTCAAAATCCAGGCAGTTGACCTCAAGGTTTAGTTCAAGTTGTACCAGGGCGTGTGCCAAGCAAGGCAGGATTTCATAAGAGAAAACTTTGCCCTTCCAGAACACATCCCTTGAGTGCCAGAGTCAGAGGCAGAACCCTGGCCTTCCTGAGCCAGGGATTTGCTCTGCGATGATGTTTCCTAATTTCAGAAAACCAATGAACGTTGGAGCATGATGTGTGAAGACTCCGATCAGGAAGGACAATTGTGCGGCCCTAGCAGGTGCCCCATTCCCTCACCCCTATGAGAGGGGCTGGGTTCCAGGAGACGGAACTGCCCAGAAGAAGAGAGATCCCATCCCCGAAATGGCACAGACACGCTCCTGCCCTGTGGGAGAAAACAGTTGCCCATCCTTACCTCTCTTTGGGACTATTTTACCATTAGATTAGAGAATAGGCAATCATCAAAAAGTCATTTCAGATCAAAGCCCACAGGGGCTTTCCGAGTTCGTGCAGAGGCAATCTTGGTGTTTTAGCCGCTCTGATAGAATATTTCGGGGGCATTTTTGTCTGGTTCCTACATTTTCCCTGTGCTAGGGGAGACAGGCAATATTCTCTCTCTCCTGCTGGGGTAGCATTTCCAGTCTGTCTTTATTTGCTGAACGCTCCTATTCTGCCTAAGTGTGGCACTAGATTCTGCCCCTATCTACTGGATTGAACAGAAAATTAAAACACCCTCTTGCATTCCACGTGGTGTCTTTCCTGGTGCAGGCTGTAAACACCATCAGCACCATCAGGCTCTCAGCAGGCGCTGAATACCTCCAGAACTAATGGCTGCGGCAACTTCCCACTGCCCCAGGAAAGGGTCATTGCCTTTCCACTGCTGAGTCACTTTCCATGGCTGTTTGGGGGATGAACGACATGGCAGAAGGAGGCAGACAGCCTTTAAAATCCACTGGAGGTCAATGTATTCCATTATATACACAGTGCTTCAAATTCAGTTTTAACCTTTGATGAAATTTGCAGTGTTGGGATTTTTTATGCTAGAGCAGACACAGGAAATCACAGGTGCAACTAATTTCGGCTTTGACTTACAATCACTGAGGGCCCCTTGAATTTTTATGTGAAATTCTCTCTTTAACTTGAGTGTAAAGTGTCAGAAGTCTGTAGCTTGTCTCTGTAATGTACATTAATAGGTAATATTGATTTGTGGAAATTATTATAATTACTAGAAAATAAGCTCTCAGCACTTACCTAGTGTTTGGGAAGATTCGAGAGCCCCCTTGTGGCTATAATCTTCCCAAACTGAAAATCGATGGAAAGCTTTTAGAAGGCTTTTCATTGTTTTTTCTTTCTTTTTTTTTTTGCTGATGGGTTTCCCCCACTCACCCACCTTTCTTTCCTTTTGGTTCTATCTATTTGCTTGCTTTATGCTTTGAATTTTTTTTTAAGTTTAGATTAGCATCAACATAATACACACCATTTCCACGGAGCATGCAGAGATGGTAGCGGGCACCAAATTTTAAAAGAATAGTTGACTTTTTTCTGATTATCACCAAGAGAAATAATCAGTGCAGAGGGGCATGTTTAAGGAAGTTCACCAAGGAAGAGAATTACAGTTGCATTATTCTGTTTCTTAAGGGATGCCCCAACTCTGTTTTTAACCATGTATTGATTACACAAACGAAAAAGCTACCTCTAGCTGCCCCAAGCTACATTTACTTTAAGAATCTTTAAGATTGTTTTCTCAGATTTACATATGGTAGCAAAAAGTGGGAAAATAAGTGTCCTCATTTGAGTGTTTTAAACATCTCTAAGAAATGAATGTTGAAAGCTGTTACCTCTCTGATGCTTCAATCATGCCTGAAGAAAAATATTTGCAATTTAAGGTCACTGTGCTCCACACTTGAATTGATGAAGGGAGCACCCAAGGCAAAGTTTAGACAGAACAAATTGATTTTTTTCTGAGAGATTTAAATTATCCTGCATATATTTTTCTAAATTTCTGCCATCGCTCTATTAATTAGGCAGAACTGCAGCAGCGCTTTCGAGCCTACTGCAGCTGAAAGATCCCATTGAAGGGCCCAATGTAGTCAGCTGGGCTTCTGGAAGGAACTCTTGCTAATTATCACGAATAAGTGGATTTTGGAGAGAACTCGATTAGGGCTCCGCATTATTTCCAGCCTAATTTGGTTTCCTCTAGATGAGTTTGTGGAGTGACAACTGGCATCTAGTCACAAATGAATTGTTAGCCCTGCCTATTGTTCCTAGCATGGAGAAAACATTACAGATGGGAACTGAAGAAGAAAAAGAGAAGAAGAAATGAGAGGGAAAACCCCTGGTGGTTGGGCCTAGATAGGACACGTGCAAGTGAAAGTCGTCGTCCGTTCCACTTTGCCTTCAATGCACAGGTGTAACTGGCACAAACATCGGTTACATCTCCTGGTTGTAAGGGAGGAGATGGGTGCTCAGGTAATGCTGGCCAAGGTGGGATGCTAAGCAACAATCCCTTTGCTCTTTGGAACTGCAGAAAATTTCAAACTCTCAATCCATCCTTCTTGGTCTTATTTTGATATAACACTTCTGTAAGATCCTTTAAGAATATGCATAAAAGGCCACAAAGGTTGTTTGAAAAGGACTCAGGATCCATCTTGGATAAGCTCCCACTGGCCACAAACTAGATAGTTTGACCATCAGTAAGTATAATGACTGCAGTGTTTTGAAACTTATAAAAAATATTTAGAGCCATGAGTTTATAATGCTTTTAAAACAAAAACAATCAACAACAAGAAGCTCCTTTGGAGGACTCTAGGAAAGCAACTCATTACTTTGAAAACCAGTAAATAAAACGAGTCAAACATTCATCTGCCATTCCTATATGAACTATACCTCAGAGTGCTAAATAGTTGAGAAGGGAAACTTTCTCTTTGCAGAAGCACACGGGTAATAAATGAAAAATGAAAGGATGGCATTAGAATATCACCATTTTGGAAGCCCACAGTGAATCATCCTCAGTGGCTACTGGCATCACAAAGAGAGACCACCAGACATTATGTGCCTCCAGATTAAAGTCCACAGCATTGCCTACTTAAAAATAAGAATTTATTGTTTCAAAATGATCCTTCTACAATGTGGAAGAATACCAGAAATATTTTGGCCTTTCTGGCTCATTTTCAGGGGGGTCCTCTTTCTCAGTCAATTTCAAAGAGAAAATGAGCTAATATACCTATCAGTGAAACCTCCAAACTTGTAGAATAAAGTGCTAATTTTACATTGTCTTTCTAACTCTTAACTATATTAGAGCAAAATAAGAAGGTGTGGGGTAGACTCAGCTCCGTGAGGTCAGGCTGCCTTGTGTTATCACACACCAATCCCTAACATAGTGCTTAGCATGAAGTTCATAATCAACAAATGTGTTTAAATAAATGAGCTAAACAAGTACAGGAGCTGAAAAAGAAAAGAGATGTCTCAGCTCTGCTACTCCTTACTTGTTGACCTTGAGAAAATCCTTTTATATCTCTGAGCATCCGTTTTCTCATCTGCAAATTGGAGTAAGAATCTCTCCTTTGCTGCCTCTGACACAATCTTGTAGTGAGGATAAAATGAAATAATGAGTGAGGAAAGTATTTTGAAAACTTAAAAAAAAAATGTTATTCAAGTGAAAAAGCACTATAGGCTGTTTTTGAAGATTCATTAACACAGCTTGTTTACGATTTAAAATTGCACCATATGTGGATGGTTTCCGAGGCTCTGGTGATGGCGGTGAGAGGGAGAATGGTGAAGTGTGGAGTATCTGCACACATGTCAAGGATCTGCTGTGCACCAGCTACTGCTGGGCCCTTTATGCTCATGATCTTATGCAATGATTTGCACATCCTATGAAATAAACATTTTTACAGTGGCTATTTAGACGGGGACACTAAGGCTCCCAGAGGTCATATAAGCTAAGCAGGTCACACCAAAAGTGAGGTAGATCTGATACTGGAACTGCCATCTTTCTGACTTCAAATCCATTTCCTTTTCACTGTCTCTTAAAAGGAGTTTCCAGCATGCTTGAAATTGTGCACTCATGCTTTGTAAAAATGAGGAAAGATGGGTACTATCCTTAAATCTTCTCTTCCTAAATGAAGGCTTTGGAACGGCCAACTTTAGGATCCCCCAACCTTCTCTGAACACTTTTCTGAGTCCATATAGCATTGTATTCAAAACAAGATCTACTTGAAAGCCAGAAAGAGAACCGTCACATTGCATGGGCTTTGGCTTTATCTGAATTCTCTGGCACAGCTATTTCCTACTTTTATTGTTCTGAGATTACTACAGCGTTTGGCTTCTGGATTCCTAGGGAGTGTTCAAAACTAACACAATTGCAGCTGTTCGCCCTTGTCTCTAATACCCTTTCCTCAAGTGTAAATTTGTTATGCAGTTTTGTGGGTGTGCTGCGCTCAGGAAAATTGTTTCTACAGCTTCTTCAAGCTGTCACTATCCAGAGCATCCTCTGGACTCATGTGCTCCTGTGCTAAGACAGGACAGAGCCCTGGCCTTGCAATGAATGCACTGTCCCTTTCTCGTCCCTTGCTGCCTCCCATAGGTAAACACAAGCCCCTGCCCCTGACATCCTCATTTTGCCTCCGGAGCTTTGAGTTTGACAAAGCCTGGGCTACTGCACCACTAAGTCACAAACTGCATCTCTGAGACAGCCTGACTTTTACAAGAAGATGGAGAAAACTGTCGAAACTGTCATCACGTTGTGAAATTACAGCCATCATCTAAAAGCCTACGTAACTCAAAGGGTTGTTTTGATGACCACATCGGTGAATGCAAGCATAGCACTTAGAATGGTACAGGGGACATAGCATGTACTCAATCAATGTTGGCCATTATTATTATTAGTTATTGATATCAGTTTTGCTTTCACATGGAACTTTTCCTAGTTAGCTTTGTTCTTAGTCATTGTCTAGGAGATGACTTTTGAGGCACTCTTTGTTTGAGAGTTTAAAAGAAGTAGAGTCAGGTTGGGATCTCTTAGGTATTTTGTTTAATATGCTAAATGATTGCCCAGTTCTGCTAGCAGAATGTAGGAAAATCCAAAAACAGAAGACTCTAGACAGAAGTGTTTTTTTTTTTGGTTTTTTTTTACATGCGTGTGATGGTTTAGGAAAATCTGAGACAACACTGTCAAAGACAGATCTAAATATTGGAACACATGCCTTGCTCTTAAATATCCTGATTTACTTTTTTTCGGGTCCAAATCGGCCAGCGCTAAACAATTACAATGGAGACACCTCAGCGTTTCTGCCTCATGTCATTCTCACACTCCCTAAAAGCAGCGCCTGAGAAATTAGCTGGGAAGAGAGCATGGCTGAACACGGAGAGCCTGATAACACAATCTGAGTGTACTATCTGGTGTTCTGCTTTGCCCGGCTGGGATTAGAGCCTCGAGTGAGACTGAATTGGGCCTTATCTCACTGCGGGGCGGCTCCAGGCGTCAGGTGGATACCCGCATGCATAAACCACAGCTTCGCAGAGCGCCTGGAGACGTCCTCGTGCCCAAATCCCAGCGACGCGGCGCTGAGCAGGGCGCCTCTGAACCAAATAATCACGGAAGTGCCTGAATAATGCATGAGAGTAGGACCCTGCCTGGCACATTGGAAACTGTACTGGGAGGAACTGTACTCAGCAAGATAGCGAAAACAAGCCCCTGGAACACGCATTCCCTGAAATTTATTCTTGCGGCAGCCACTTGGGGAAAAGGGAAAGCAAATGTGACAGCCACCCGAAAATCGTGGCATTTTAGTGAGTCTGATGCTCATAGGTTTCCTGTCACTATAAGGCAGGGACGTGACAAGACTTAAAATTTCATCTTATTGATAAATACTATCTCTTCCTCTAGGAAATGGGGGGGTTGACTGATCATCACTGAGCAATGACCTGTATCCTCTAGAAGCTTCTTATTTCATGCTTTTGTTTGGTTGGCTCAGCATCGTATGTGGCTTCCCATAATTAAAGTTAGCTGACACCGAGACATCGCAGACAGACTGCATCTCAAGAGGCTGTTTCTTCGAGGACTGGCATCGAATATAATGGGGTGAGGGACCTCCATCTTTCTGATCCAGATGTTGGCTTTAATATAGCCGCAGTGCTGATGAGTGCGATCTGATTCCACAAATGTTTAGCGTGTAATTTGACGTTCCAGCTGTTCATTAAGTGAAAAATAAACAAATCTCTTTGGAAAACGTTTCCCCACCATCATGTCACAAACACGAACCTGGCTGCCCTGGAATGCCCATCTCAGGCCTGTGTCCCCTGCGGGGCACCCTCCTGATCCACCTGTGGGGAGCAGAGACTGTCACACTGCCCTCCCTTGGCTTCCAGGTGGCTTCCATGTCCCCCGCGCCCAATAATGTCAGGCCTCATGGAGTGGCCACATCCTCTCCTACTCTGATCGTGGTCGAATATGTTGGCAGGAACTATATTTAGGCATTTTGACAATGAAATCAGAGTGCTTCTCTTGACTCAGGAATTTTCTGTGTAAATATCCATGGCTTAGGATGTTCATCAGATTCTTGTTTATAATAACCTCCCAGAAATAGAATGTACCTCCTTGTCCAAAACTGGAAGATTGGTCACATAAGCTACGGCACATGCATAATTGAAATATTATGCTCTTGTGGAATAGCATGCTCTTATGGAAGGATATTAAATAAAATAGGAAAATATTTTTAAGTTAAAACACAGGCTAAAAAATAATATACATGATGGTCTCAGATCTGTTTATATATATATATATATATATTTTTTTTTCACTGTGGTTATATCTGAGTGAGTGATTACAAGTAATTTTTATATTCTTCATTTTTACAGTTCGGCATGTCCCACATTTTTCATAATGACAAGGTACTGTATTTCTAACTAGGGGAAAGACAGTCAATAATTAACAACAAAAAAAGCAAGACCAGCTAAATCCAAATTATTCTCCTTTCTTTAAAGTTATCAGCTGCACAAGTAAGGAAAGAGCTGCGACACTTTCTCCTCCTGTAGCAATCCGTTCCCTCTGTCTTGCCAGTGGGCAAGAGTCGAGATCTCTGGGTAGTAAGTAAACTAAAAATGCCTCAGCCACAGGGGGCTGGCTGCTTCCTAAGTCACGTTGAGGAAGGAGGTCACGGCAGCTTGGTGTGATACAATGCATGGCCTTTGTGGGAGGTAACATAACAACATGACAGTGTTTCCATTTTCTCCTCACAACACTGGACATTCTTGGAACCAATTACCCTGACACACACCACTCTCGGCGTCCTCAATTTCTTTGTTATGGTACTTAGCAATCATAGTCTCCAGTTTCCCAGTTGTTTAGGACATCATTCTTAAATTCCTTAATTTATTTTTAAGGCTTGAATTTAAAAGATCTTTTCATCACTGTGTCAAAGGGCAGTCTGGTTGCTCAGCTCTTGCTTCTGCAATCCCCCACCCCATCAGACACAGGATAAGGCAGACAACACTCTATCGAGATAACGACGAGCGTGTCGCACTGAAGAGAGTCAAGAAATTAATTCCATTCTGAACGTTTGGAGAATGACTCCGGCACGCAGCACAGCAGGGCAGAAAGAGCTAAGTTTCGCTTTTTAAAAATGCATCCATCCGTTTATGTTTAAGATGTACTGGTCTTAAACCATGGCGAGGACCCACACTCTCCTTCAGATGCCCCAAGTCTACGCCTCACGATCGCTCACGAAGTTCTTCTTGAGACACCGAGTTTTAGCAAAACTTGGTTATATAGGGCAAACTCATTTCAAAGTCTTTAGGACAGGAGGAATTAGGAGAAATTTATTCTTTCCCATACATTTCACAAGATCTCAGACTCCCTGAAAGAGTGGCTGATAAATGTTATATATTTATTCATTCCACAAACATGGAACAACTGAAGGTCCATGATGTATAAGGTCATGTGTTTTATGCCGTGGGGAATCACATGTGAGTGAGGCAGGGTTCCCGCTCTCTGGTTGCATAAAACTTGTTCAAGTGGTCAGAAATTTTACTGGCCACCAGGATGAAGATAAAGTATGAGGAGAACTCAGGTTTCAGGGCCGGGGGAGAAATCCCTTCCACTGAGGACATCAGAGAAGGCTGGCAGGAGGAATTCCTACTCGATCTGCTTTTTATGAATGCATAAAACTGTGGAGTATAGAGCTATTCATTTTGTTGCTTCGTTTTATGAGGGTTAAGCTGGTGGTGGAAGGAATATATTTATTAAACTTCTGTGAACCTAGCATTTTGTAAATTCTTTCATTATGTGTTCTCATTGGGTAGGCAAGTCATGGCCTCATAAAAGTGAATATTTTCTTGATCACCACTGGCAAAGCGATTCTTGTGACTCACACTCCTCATTCCACCATTCGATGAGGGTACTAGTCCTGCCTCTTATCGACAACGACAGTATTGCAAGGGAAGGATCCGATAGAAGGAAATAGAGAGGTGGAAAAATGGTGTAGAGAAAAGCTGACAGTCGGGGAGCGGGAGGGAGCAGTGACAGATGGGTATAAGATATTTCTTGACTCTGTCCCTGATTCTGTCTCATCAGCACCCCCAGTTCTGGGTTTTTCCCTCGCTGGTCTCTTACTATGCCTGCTGAATCACTCTTGGCCTGTTCCTCCTTTGGTCCATCTTTAATACTCTGGCTGAATGAATCTTCCTAAATCAACACTGCCTGTTTTAGCAACTCACAGTTGCATTTAGAGCTGGTGACAATGTGGTCTCGACATCCTGTTCCAGCTTATGATGTCCTTTCGATTCATTCACTTGTTAAACAAACAAGTTTGTTGAGATACACAAGGTGAATCTGCTGGTCTAGTCGGGCTTCTCCACTCTCCATTCTTGGTGCATTCTTACGGGAACAGAGAGCTCCCTTAACTGTTCTTTGTCCCCTCCTTACCTCTGTAACTTCCTAATTAATGCCTTTTTCTACCCTAGCACACCTGTGCCAACAATAGTTGAAGGCATTTTATTCTTTTTTTTTCCTTATGTTCTCCATATTTCCTAAAGCAGTTCCTTACACATAGCAAACCCTCAGCGAGCATGTGTTAATTAAATGACTTGCTAATTAAAGAAGGGAACAAATTACACAATAAATTGCTCAGTGAAACATAGGTTCTTGAAACAGTAGGGAAGAAACATAGTAAGTTTAATATTAAAAATAAATAAATAAACCTCATTGCAACTAATTACCTGTAATCAGAAATATTCTACTTCTCCCCCTAAGTCTGTGTTGACTGTCCCTCTCTACGCATCATAAGTCATCAAATGACAGGTGCCTTAGAAGATTATGTATCTTTTTATCTTTGCATACATTTTAGACATTAAAAACTAGATTCATTTTAAAGGAGAAAATAAAGGCATATTTATCAAAGGCAATATCAGCCTTATTTATAAAATACATTTAAGAAATAAGTGACAATTTTCTTTTACATGGCAATCATTTATTGGGCATTGCTGTGAGCAGGACTTTGCAGGAGGTGCTTTGGGACACAAGGCCTAAGGTACAGTTATCAGAAAGGTACTTAGGGGGTGGATGTGGCCAGGGTTTTCACCTGCAAGTTAGAAGTATGGTAAGTGAAGCGGTAAACCCTCTAAGCTAGAAAGACAGGGAAGATGGATGTAAGCCTTGCCCTGGGCCAGGAAGCATGAGCAGGACACCAGCAGGCACAGGAAATGGAAAGACCTCCAGAGTGAGAGAAGGCATGAATGCCCTCGTATTATATTTAGAATATTTTTTTTTTTTTTTGAGACAGAGTCTCACTTTGTTTCCCAGGCTAGAGTGAGTGCCATGGTATCAGGCTAGCTCACAGCAACCTCAAACTCCTGAGCTCAAGCGATCCTATTGCCTCAGCCTCCCAAGTAGCTGGGACTACAAGCATGCGCCACCATGCCCAGCTAATTTTTTGTATATATATATTTTAGTTGGTCAATTAATTTCTTTCTATTTTTAGTAGAGATGGGGTTCTCACTCTTGCTCAAGCTGGTTTCGAACTCCTGACCTCGAGCAATCCGCCCGCCTCGGCCTCCCAGAGTACTAGGATTACAGGCGTGAGCCACCACACCCAGCCTAGAAATTTTTAATATGACTACTTTCCAGCAGAGCAAAAAGTGGTTCTAAACCAGCCATGGAAAAATGTGTGTTCTATTAAACAAATGGAACTTTACTAAGCGTTGATGGCCCATGCGATAATTATCAGTCACAGTGATTATTGGACTAACCCAGGCACCTCGTTCCTTTATTTTTCTGAATACACAAGTTTTTGCTGTCATCCCCCTGTGGCTATAAGAATGACAATTCTAAAGTGCACCAAGTGCTTCACACACATTTTTAAGTGGGTTCACCCAATCTCTTGATGAAGTAGGTGGTAAATGGAAAATCTGTTTCCAAGGTGAATGAAATCATCTGTCTTTGGGATTGTTCTGGTCCAGGGAAATGGGAAGAACATTTCCCTACTTGGTAGTTTTCATTTCTTTCATGTAACCAAAATAGCTTGTTGTCCAAGATCTTCTTGGGAACAATGTTATTACATTTTGAGTCCCCAGTGCCTAGGGCCCCAGCACTTGGTAAATAGATGGGCTCAATTAAAGTTTGGAGAATTAATAAATGAATGGATAGATGAAGAAGGGGATAATAGTTTAGTTCTTCATTTTCTCAATATCTGGGGAGAGTTTAGGTTAACTGTAAGACCAACTATATGAACAAGTGATGCTCTGTCTAGGCTTAGGAGATTGAGTTAAAAGGAACAGAAGGTCCTCTGCCTTGGCCACAGTAGCCCTTGGGTACTGCTAGTCCTTCCTCTGTATTCTTTGTTTTAGCCATTTAAAAATGATTTTCCCCCTCCATTACGCTGTTGAACAAATACGACCTAAAAAATAAAGTTGCAGATTTCAGTAGTACTGAATCCTTTGAGTACCCTCATTAGAGACTGGGTTGGGAGTTACAGGAGCATAAGATGATGAGTTTTCATTGTTTTGTGGTTGGGAGAAGATTCATGAAACTGAAGCAAAGCTTGTTAACAATGATGGTTGATATGAAAAAATACTCAACATCATCAGTCAAAAGAGAAATGCAAATCATCTCACCCCAGTTAAAATGGCTTTTATCAAAAAGACAGGCAATAACGAATGCCAGTGAGGATATGGAGAAAGGAGTACCCTTGTACACTGTTGTCAGGAATGTAAATTAGGGCAACCATTATGGAGAACAGTATGGAGGTTCTTCAAAAAACTAAAAATAGAACTATCATATAGCCCAGCAATCCCACTGCTGGGTATATATACGAAGGAGGAGAAATCAGTATATAGAAAAGATATCTGTGCTCCCATGTTTACTGCAGCATTATCACAATAGCCAACATATAGAATCAAACTAAGTGTCCATCGATAGATGAATGGATAAAGAAATGGTACAAATACACGATGGAATATTATATAGCCACAGAAAGGAATGAAATCCTGCCATTTGCAACAACATGGATGGCACTGGAGAACCACATGTTAAGTGAGATAAACCAAGCACAGAAAGATAAACCTCACACCTTCTCACCGTATGTGGGAGCTAAATATTCAAAACAGTAGATCTCATAGAGACAAAGAGGAGAATGATAGTTATAAGAGGGTAGCAAGGACAAGAGGGATAAAGTGGAGATGGTAAATGGGTGCAAAAATGTAGTTGGACATCATTTCTCCAGACATCATTTTTGTAGTTTTCTGTCTGAAAGTACAGACATAAACAAAAGTAGAGGGAAGAAAATAGAGACAAGAAAAATGATTTAATTAATCACATTTTCAGTTGATTTTTCTTCAATAGTTGGGTGCTCTTCAATCCTATTCGTTTATTTTTACTATTTTTCTAACTTTCTATTTTGGCTGCTTTGCTGGATTTACACAAACAAAACATGCATGAGATTATGTCTGACCAATGCCATTCCCAAACGCTGTTAGCCACTTGCATCCCCAACCATAAGATGGGACGACTTGTACTTCATCATCATAAATGTTCCACTATACATTTCTGTGTTTTGATACCAGTGTTAGTTTCAAGCGGACCCCTTTAGCTAGCAGAACTTGAAGACATTTGGGACTTAATTTTGCTCATCTAAATATCAATGTAGCTAGCTATCATTAATGTAATGCTAAACTGAATAAAGTTTAATTTTTAAATCAGGACCATTTTAAGCTGAAGCCAGTTTCAGTCAGCTTTGAGATTATGTAGATTTCCAGTGGAATGGAGATACCAGAAGCTCTAAGGCCAGTTTTCCCAAGTGAGGCAAAAGCCTCTCCTTCATATTCCACAGTTTCCAGTTAAATCTTTATGTCACCAACATTTGTAATTCATAGCCTCCAAATACTCCAACCCTTATGATTATTTTAAAAATCTGGATCATGTCAAATTTGAAACACATAATTGAGATTGAGACTTACCAGTTAATTGCTATCGGCTTTTTGTTGTTGTTTAAATCCTTTTGTGTTTTTTTGTTTTCTCCAATTAACAGGGAAATTAGAAATTTTCCATTTGTGGAAAAGATTTGACCCAATTCAAAGATCTTTCTGATTTAAATTCTTAAATCATTTGGCATCCTTAACCCACGAAATCATACTATCATTATTATGTTTATATATGTATTGTGCAATTTTTTTGTGAAACAAAGTCAGCCTCTGCTGGTAGAATTGAAATGAGAACAAATCCCAGCATAGGACTAAAGCAGGATTACTAATGATATGTCATATAATATCCAACAATGGTAACATCCACTCTGAGAAAAACTTTATCATCAATATTTCCTTATAGAGCCCAGAAGCAATGCCAGTCATTTTCTGCTTTCCCCACTGACCTTTTGGGAAATTTTCATCCACTGATGGAATTGTCATTCCATCATGGTGTAAGACAATGGAGTCGTGTAAGATGGTGATTGGCAAAAGCAAGAGCTCGGGCTGATCTGTCCCTGGCAGAAGTTTCAGTAAATTCTTCCTTCTGATTTAAAGGGAAGTGAGTATTACATAAGATTTTAAGGTTTCTTTAGTACATTCGAAAACTGTCTGGTTACCTAGTGGTAAAGCTAAACAGTTAAGATAACAGAATATAGAAAATGCATAGTTTTAAATATTACAGTTCAATTCCTTTTAAAAAGCAGAATAAAAAATATTGCACCTGTAATTTCCTTTTCTTTTTTCATTGCTTTTACTAGATTCGTATTTTTGCTATACAGGTTAGCTTGACCAAGTTGAACGAGTGTTAGGTTGAATTATTCCTATAAAATATGAGATTTTTCTCTTTATAACATAGTTACCAATTTTTTTCTTTTTTTTTTCTTTCAGCATATTACGGGGGTACAAATTTTAAGGTTTCAAATAATGCCCTTGCTCCCCCTTCCCCCACAAGTCTGAGCTTCAAGCATGACCATCCCCCAGACAGTGCACATCTCACTCATTATGTATGTATATACCTGCCCCCCTCCCCTCGCCCACCCGCCCAATACCCAATTAATGTAGTTCCTATGTGTCCACTTAGATGTTGCTCAGTTAATACCAGTTTGCTGGTGAGTATATGTGGTGCTTGTTTTTCCATTCTTGGGATACTTCACTTAGCAGTATGGGTTCCAGCTCTATCCAGGAAAATACAAGAGGTGCTATATCACTGTTGTTTCTTAGAGCTGAATAGTACTCCATGGCATATACATACCACATTTTATTAATCCACTCATGAATTGATGGGCACTTGGGTTGTTTCCACAGCTTTGCAATTATGAATTGTGCTGCTAAAAACATTCCAGTGTATACTTACTATTTTTAAAAGTAAGTCAAACCTGATTAAATCCAAGTTCTGTAATTTACTACCAGTGTGACCTTGAGTAGCTTATCTCATCTCCCCAAATCCTAGCTTATTCAACACTAAGTGAAAAAAAAGAAATTGTAACATACACTCACCTCACAGGATTTTGAAATGGGCTTAGCGCCATGACTGGCATCTAGTAAGTTTGCAATATCAAGAGTCTTAGGCCACTAGGCTACAAGAAAGCACTTGGCATCCAAGTGGTTCAGTAAGTTTATCTAAATAAAAATTATATTGTCATGATTTTTTTTAAATCTTAAAAACTTTTGCCCCCAAATATTTAAAAAAGTATTTTTCCCTAAATGGGATAGTCAGTGATTAGTTAGACTTGGAAGAATGAAGTATCTCCTTTAAATCTAATATAAGCCTTCAACAATTTATTCTTTCCTGGTATATTTCTCAAGTTCCTCTACAGGTTAGGCTCTCTTCCTTGGGAATTAGGAAAGTGTTTTTTTCCATTGTTCGCCTCTCTATTGAGCTTATTGTCTCCATTGACGCTTAGTTCTCTCACATGCTCAAAATGTGACATAATTTTCTTTCCCCTCTCCTTTCCTCACCATTCTTTTGAAAGAAACAATAAAATTTCCTTACCAAAGGCATTTGGAGAGTGGGGTGACAAGAAGCTCTCTTCAACTTAGAACTTGTCGTGATGTGACAGTCTCAATCTTTAACAAAGAAGTAAAGATGAGTAGTGTGAGAATAAAGGGGCCAGAGAGATTTTCCACCTCTTACAACTTTCTTTTTTCAGCTTCTTCTTTATGCAAGTTTACAACATCATTCAATTTAAATTTGCAGAAGGTCTCCAACTTAGGAGGGTTCAACTTCTGATCTTTCAACTTTATGATGGTGGAAAAGCGATACACATTTAGTAGAAACCGTACCAATGCAACCATCCTGTTTTTCACTTTCAGTAGAATATTCAGTAAATTACACAAGATATTCAACATTCTATTATGCAATAAGCTTTGTGTTAGATGATTTTGCCCCATTCTAGGCTAATGTAAGTGTTCTGAGCACGTTTAAGGTAGGGTAGGCTAAGCTATGAAGCTTGGTTCTGTGGCAAGTGGACCTCCAGGCTCTGCCCAAGCACTCCTGGAGGCCAGGTTGGGGCAGGCAGCCCATTCCATAGGTAGGCTGCTCAAATTCTGAGAAGAATTTTCATTATTTCGAACCAATATTTACTTTCCTTCAGTGCCTCCTGTTATTCTGCCCATCTCTCAAGCTCTCCAGAAGCTCTTGCTTTCTTTCTACCTCTTTATGCTTCTCTTGGCCTTTTAAACCAGAGGTTTTTCTTTTCAATATTCCATTAGATGTCATGAGATAAGAATGAGATAAGATCTATGTTTATAATAACCACAGTACCTGACAATTAATAGGCACTCAATAAATATAAGTTACAATTTTGTTTTATAAATACCCATGTTGTGCTCAGGAAAGGAAAAGAGTTTTGCAATCAAATAGGCCTAGAGTAGATTGCAGGTCAAGTATTAACTTGCTCTAGGATCTTGGGCTATATTTTTCACTTTTCTGATCCTCTGTGTCCTCAGATTTTGTTAAAAAAAAATAGTGATAAAACCCACTTGACAAAGTTGTGTTAACGACTAAGTGTGCTAGCATTCACAGAGCATGTAGCACAGTTCCTAGCATATAATAGGTGCTCAGTTAAGCTTAGTCTCCAAACCCAACCCATCCTTCCCCAGCCCCACCTATGTTATAATCCAGAATAGCAGTACAAAGATATAAGGTTAAGGAAAAGTCAGCTTCAGTGTTGCCCATTCTAATTTCATGACTTGGATAAATCACTTAACCTATCTGCATGTTTCCCTATCAAATAATATTCCATCTACTACAAAGGTTTATTGTAAGGATCAAATAAAATCGTGGCAGCCAGATGGGTAATAAATTTTAAAATCAGGGTGTTTTTCCTAAATGTAAAATGTTGTTACTGCCAGTAGTAATTTATCAGTGAGCAATTGCTGCATGAATGAATAATCTACTCCTCCCACCCCAACCCTCCCCTCCATGCAGCTGGGAGGAAAAGGCCAGCGAACTTAGCATTGAAAACCAGTCCATAGGTCAGCATGGAAACACATGCACCTGGTAGGCACAAATCCAGGCAAACCATCCTACTTGAACATGTAGCAGAAGAGCCCACTGACCCAATGCTGATATAAAACTGCAGAAGTTCAGAATCCCCCTGTGAGAGTTGCTGACAACTGACACTGTCCCTCTCTGATTTCTTCCAGGAATTTCTATTACATCACGATGTTGCGGGACCCGGTGTCCCGTTACCTGAGTGAGTGGAAACACGTGCAGAGAGGGGCCACGTGGAAAACCTCCCTCCACATGTGTGACGGAAGGAGCCCCACCCCGGATGAGCTGCCCACCTGCTACCCTGGGGACGACTGGTCTGGAGTCAGCTTGCGGGAGTTTATGGATTGCAGCTACAATTTGGCCAACAACCGCCAGGTGCGCATGCTGGCCGACCTCAGCCTGGTGGGCTGCTACAACTTGACTTTCATGAACGAGAGTGAACGAAACACCATCCTGCTGCAGAGCGCCAAGAACAACCTGAAGAACATGGCCTTCTTCGGGCTCACCGAGTTCCAGAGGAAGACGCAGTTTCTCTTTGAGAGGACATTCAACCTCAAGTTCATCTCCCCCTTCACGCAGTTCAACATCACGCGGGCTTCCAACGTGGAGATCAACGAGGGGGCCCGCCAGCGCATCGAGGAGCTGAACTTCCTGGACGTGCAGCTGTACGAGTACGCGAAAGATCTCTTCCAGCAGCGCTACCACCACACCAAGCAGCTAGAGCACCAGAGGGACCGCCAGAAGAGGCGGGAGGAGCGCAGGCTGCAGCGGGAGCACAGGGGCCACCGGTGGCCGAAACAGGACGGGGCCGCAGAGGGGACTGTCACTGAGGACTACAACAGCCAGGTGGTGAGGTGGTGACCCCCTGCCCTCTCCTCGCTCTCTCTCTGGGAGGGGAGGATGAGCCGGCACGTTGACCTTCTGTTGCATTACCTTGGGGAGCACTTGGGCCATGCTGAGGACATCTGGCTGTATGCGCCTGATGTGGACACCTGCTTCCTCTTTGTCTTCACTTTTACCCAGCTGGAGATTGTCCGTCTTGTTCTTTTGTTTTGCTCCGCATTTTTCAATCAGTGATTGAAAAATGATAGGGTAGGACTACGTCCAGTACAGCCCGCTTTGGAAGGTCAAGGAGAGAAGCGTCAAAAAGGAAACATTCCCTGAGATCTCTGCAGCGGCAGAGGTTATAGTTTGGGTTAACTGGAACCCACAGAGGCTCACGTGAAAACCCAAGTGACGGCTTGGACGTTCTGCTGAGACTGGTCTGTTACATACTGTCTCTGCCGTGAGAATATTTAAAGAGAGAGAAAGGGAAGAACATTTCAGCCCTTAGATGAGGTTTTATGGCAACCCCTACTTGGCCGTCGGCTCTCCTCTTTGAACTCTATTGGATTGCGATTTAAAACAAAAGTAATGTGTTTTGTTGTTGCAGTTGTTTTTAAAGAAAATGACCCCACTGTTGACCATTGCTAGAGACCCACACCCTAAGCCATGCTACCCCCACTTCCCCAATCATTTAGGGAACAGGGAGTGGATAAAGGACAGGGGAGGTTGTGGCCCCTGAGAAATGAACATTGGTGGGACATTCAGGGCAAAACTTGCTTATTTGCTGATGCCTAAGGAAATCACACTTTACCAATTTTTATTTTCAACGTGAGTAATGACTGACAAATTAAGGGAGAGAAAAATTATCAGGAGGATCAATA
The DNA here is from genome assembly GCA_008750895.1 of Mirza zaza. Classification (NCBI taxonomy): domain Eukaryota; kingdom Metazoa; phylum Chordata; class Mammalia; order Primates; family Cheirogaleidae; genus Mirza; species Mirza zaza. The sequence continues at coordinate 196,719 of VSMD01071491.1, read as the reverse complement.
TATGTCTAGCATTTCCAAACTGGCTGCAGAATCTGAGTGTTTAAAGGAATATTCCAGGGCTTTTAACCTCTTTAGAGCAGTCTTCTTCTCTGATATGGTCCTGCCAGGCTTGAAATTCTGCTACCACAGAGGAAAAGGTGTTTAAAAAGAACTCGATCTGAAGAACAGGAGCTTAGGTAGCATGTATAAAAATATATATTCAAGGTCACTAAATGAATAATAACTCTGATGTAGGCAAGGAGACATGGAACACCATTAATGGGACAGTTATCCCAGGAGTTGAGACAGACTCTACCTCCCAACATCATAACTATCTCCAGCCTGATAAATTTTTGTTTTTCTACATGATCTTTATGTGTTGTTAGACTGTGGCAACTGCCAGCAAATCAGGCTAGGGTGTTTAAAACTGGACCAAAAAACGTGCTGCATTGCCAAGTGCCCCTTAGAGTCACCCCTTCCCAATCACAACTGCGATCACGAGAATTTCATTGAATAATAAGGAAGAAGTATGGAAGGGGGAAGAGAAAGCCTTTGCAAGCGTTTGTTAGGCGGATCAGAGCAGGTGGAAAGTTTCACAACAGATTGATCTGATCAATCCCTTCAAGGAGCTGAGGGAAAAATGAGTGAAACTCCTCAATCAGATTGAAAAGCCTATTTCATTGATATCCCACATGTTTGATGTTTAAGCCAGCTTTGCGTAAGCCACTTCTCAGCCTCCAGAATACTCTCTCTGGGATTGAGTCAGTCAACCCCTAAGCATTCATGGATTGTCTACCTGCACAGTGGGGACTGGTGGGGGGAGCAGTGTCTCCATCCAACAGAGATCTGGAGGAACTTCCCTCACTGTCCAAGAGAAGACATTATTGGGTGGTTCCCTTGGGCCAAGAACCAAGGGTGGCCCTTTTCTCACCTTAAATACATTCTGCACAATAAGGTAGGTATAGTTAGTCTCAATTTCTTAGATGAGAAAGGTGAAGCCCGCAGACAGTAAGTGGCTTCCTCGCAGATTGCAAGCTAGGTCCGGCTGACTGCAAGGTGCAAGCTCTTTTGTAGTCCATCATGTTGTCCATATGCGTTAAGGGCTCATGCTGCCTAAAGCTTCCTGCCAATCATGCAAGAAGCCATCTGTTATTGCACAGAAGTGTTTGTCTGTAACCCATGTGGGGGGCACAACTGTGACAGCAACAAGCTAACGGCGCTGACCCAGCACTGTGCTGCCTTGGGTCAGGGCCACCCCCAGCCATGTCACTGACCCATCAATGAGCTGAGAGAGTGATGACTTTCAGGCAGCTGTAATTCTTAAGCCATACACCAGGGTGAGTTTTAAAAGGGGGCAAGTAAATATTGCCTGTTAGTTGGTAGAGATTAAGCTCACGAAGTATTTGTGCGTCCCTTTCTGATGATTTGTTCCTAAAGTAGGGAGGGCAGGAGGATTGTGGCTGGGATTCATGAGCAGCGCTCTCTCTCTCTCTCTCTCTACCTTCACATTTTGTTCTTAGGATCTAATGTTCTGCCTAGAATAGCAGGGCTGCAAATTGTCCCTTTGCCTGCCACTGTGACACACTCACACGCATGCACACACAATAACAACCCGGTGTTTTGTCATCTGGAAAATCAAAACAAGTTAGAAAGCACTCGAATTGTTTCTTTTTAACTCACTTTACATTTTTGGCAGGGAATCCGCGCATAGCAGAGACTTGGAGGCAGCCCCTGCTAACTCCACACTGTTCCTTAGGCACCTCGGGGTTCCTGTCAAAGGCTTCCCCTGCCTTCTGCTGAAGGTGTGATGTGCGGTGCTCCACTGGAGACCAGGTGCCCGGATGCTCACAGGAGAAACCAGCTCTTTGTGTTGGCCCAAGGCCATTGTGGAGCAAATTAAAAAGACCGACATGGGCTTCCTCCCTCTTATCATTTCATTCTAAAGCAGTGAGCTTGTCATATCCCTGGGGTCCTATGTTGATAGAAATGGAGAGGTAGGGAAGCAGTTTGTTCCCTGAAAATTGACTGCCCACCTACACGCGGAGCGATGCCAGGGAAGTGATGCCAGAGGAAGGCACCTGGACCTGCAGGTCCATGGAAGTCAGCAGCCTGAAGTCCCAAACCAAGTCACCTCCACATACATTAGTGTCAAAAATCTAAGAAGAGGCAAAAAAGAAAAAAAAGTAATCCCTAGGGGTTCCTACATCTTATGAACTCCTATAGTTCCCAGATAGACATTCCTTCCCTTTTCTTGGCAATGGCAATGCCAGTGATCACACTGGGATGAAGTGTCTTTGTGTACATGTGCGTGCCTGTGTGTATGTGTGTGTGTGTGTGTGTGCGTGTTTAAATTTTATTAAGGACTAAGATACACACTATTCTGTCTCCTTCTAGCTTTTTGGGACCTGGAGAAAACTACCCCGAGAATTATCTGGATACTTGCCCCAATAATTGATAATATCAGCAATCAGTGTCAGATAGCAGTGAGGGATATCATGTGTTTTATTAAAAATTATAAAGACTTGTTTCTTCTCATCTAAAGGAGGTAACCTTATCACAAACAGTTTGATCAGAGGTTTGAAATATGAGGATGCTATCTGGTCATGCCTTTAAAGAAACTTTTTCAAAAGTCTGGGTGGAGATAGTAAAACTATTGAGAAGAAAGTTGCCAAGATAGACCTAGCAAGGAGGTTAGAATAGATCATTAAAATTAAACATGAATGTATTGGGTAGGATTCCCATTTGGTGGTTTTAACAGAGAAACTCAAAATAAGTGATTTAAGACTGCAGTTCTTTCTCTGTGATTGAAAGACAAACTGGTTTGACAGCCCTGGTGTGTGACATTGCAGAAGCCCAGACACTCTTGTTGCTCTTTTATCTTAAAGTATAGCCTCTGTTTCCTGGACCAAAGTGGTTGCCACAGCTCCTGCCATCTCATGTACATTTCCAACAGGCCAGAGGAATTGAAGGGAAGTTGTATATGTTGCTTACAGTCACATCTCATGGGCTAGACCCTAGACATTAGCCACATCTAGCTGAAAAGAAGGAAATGTCTTTACTATTGGTTGCCATATGCCTTGATAAGTGTGGGGGTCCTATTATTAAAGAAACAGTGTGAAAATACTGATTAAAAACTGTCATTATCCAACACAAAAGGGAATCAAAAAATATTTCAAGTCGTTTCGCTGTCATTTATTTCATCAAATATTTTGTGAAAGATAGGATTAAAATTTGTCATTTTGTATAGCATTTAATGGTTTTCAAAGCATTTTTACATTTAGTATCGCATTTGATCTTCATTAAAATCTTGTGTGTTAGATAGGACCTCTGTTCATTATTCCATTTGACAGTTTGGAACGGAGATTCAGACATGCTGAGAGATGTCTCAAAGATTCTAATTTATTAGCAAGAAAGTTGTTCAGAGCCCCAGTCTTTTGACTTTGTAGCATTTCCTGCTATTTAATGCTACTCAGCATCAGTATGGGACTGGCAATTGCAAGATGAAATCTAAATCTTTATAGATTTATATCTTCCCTTATCTTTTTGTGGAACTGCAGTGACTTGGAAAATGCCAAAGACTGGTCAAGTTGACTCTCAGCCTCCTGCCTCCAGTGAGGGGTCTTTTATTAGGAAAGAAATGTCCAAGAAATGGGCAATGTTGCAGAGGAGACAAAGAACCTCTCAGACTCAGGAGAGACAGAAATATTCAGAATCAGTCGCTGCCTGATTAGCAAAGCTTAAGGGGTGATCGATATCACCCCTATTTAAAAAAGTATCCCTTTCTCTACTTCTTCTTCCCAGCTCCCTGGCATTTTATCAGTAATGTATTGCTTTAGTTCACAAAGGTTTAATTTGGTGTTAAATGAGTCCCTTTGCACATTCGCTGGAGAGAGGAAATGCTTTAAGCTGTCATAAGCTAGCATCTTCACGCAGAGAGTTTATCTGATTTCTTTCCAGCAGTGACCTCTAGCTGAGAGGAGAGTCCTGTATAATGGGATCACTTAGAGATGGGAGGTTAAGGAGAGTGAGGGTAATTATAGAGGAAAGTGGGCCTCCTGAAAGGGAGACAGATCTTTCCTAAACTAAACACATGCCAGGCAATACTGAAAAATAGAAAAATAACTAAGATACAGTTTTTGTCCTCGAGAACAAGGGCAGGCTGCAAACGTGTGGACTGTAATTCTTATTTGAAAGAAATAAATGAATGAAGATGTTGAGACAGGACCAGAGCATTGGGATGGTTTTAGGGACTGAAGGCTGATTGAGCTGGAGGAGTTGGATCAAAGAGAAAGCTGGGTGGAACTTGGCAAGAATACCCTGATCTGATCACAGCTGTGACTCTAAGGTTTTCCTTTCCCATAGTTTTTGTGCTTACACTCATCATCAGAACTCCAGCTGATCTCTCCAGGCTGGGTAGCAGGGCTGGCCAAGTCTGAGGGTTCAACCTATTTTGTGTCATCTGGGGAACATGCAATGGTTCTTTTTCCAGACACTCTTAGTTTTCTTCCTCATCCTCTCCCTCCATCTCCACTGGACACAAGCCAATGCCTGCTCTTCTCTCACTGCATTCACCTGGACACATCTAAGCTAATTCCCTGAAACTTCGAATTAGCCCTTCTGGGCCAGTGGGCAGGTTCAGAGACCTGTGTGTTTTGTAGCCTAATGGACAGAATGGACGCGGACCCATCCTCGCAGCATGCTGACAGAAGCCACCGGCCTTGCAGAGGTGCTGACATTTCCAGACGACTGGCCTCGCTATAAACACCAGCAACACCTGCAAGACAAAAGTCCCTGAACTTCCAGGCAAGGACTCAAGGTAACCTAATAGTACTCCGGATCTGAGAAAGTGGGATGCCCAGATGTTTCTTGAGCCTGTGTTCCAAGATGTCTACGGAAGACTGCGACTGTCATCTGTTGGTGCACTCGGTGGATCCTCTGTGAGCTACACGTTCTGCTGCACTATAGGAACTCATCGAAGGGCCAGACTGCAAACCATTGGTTGTTGGCAGGGAAAGTGTTCTGAGGAGCAGAGTTTTGTGTGATTTGGTCATTGTCACATTTGTCTTCCTCCTTCTTGTCATTTTTTTTTTAATCGTGTGGTCATCTTTTCTTCTTTTTTTTTTTCTTCTGGAAGAACTTTCTGTGTTTTGATTGCATTATTTTTCTTTTAATGTATCAGCTCAATGTTGGAAAGAAAAATCTGGACTTTTATCTGGTGCCCCATTTTAGATGTAAAGATAGTTATTCAATAGATAGTAAATTATTTCTCCTAAGAGATATTTCCTTTTGTTTCTGTACAATAAGATGTATGAACTCAGTTACTAGGAAATTGTATTGTGGCATTATCAACCTTTATTGCTATTTAAAAATGATAGTTTGTAGAACTGAGGATTTCCATTGATGTGAAGCACAATTTAATGACTAAGTTAACATATTAAACTCTTGTGATGTCAAGAACAATTGTTTTCCCCTGTGTTTTTGTCAGAGACATTTTTGCAAAGTGAAAAGAGTTGGTTAAACACTTTAAGGGATTTATGGAAATTGAATCCACGGGATCAGCTTTGTCAAACTCTGAAAATCCATGCTTTGGATACAAATGTGGTTATTGGATGTGAAACTTTAAAAGCCATAAAAGACAAAGAAAATATGGATTGAAACAATTTAGAGTCTCTGGGGCCAGGGAGGATTTCATAGACTCTGAAGCTCATAAGCTGCTGAAACCACAGTTATCAATGACCCTGCCCCGCAGGGCTCACCCCTGCATGTTGAAATCCTCTGTGAAATGTGGAAGGGCCCCTTGGAGAGGAGAGGATGAGATAAATCCTAGAGAGAGAGTGGTGGGAGAGATGCAGGGACTGGAGCAAAGGATCCAGGAATTGAATCTAAAAGAAAGAAAGAGAAAATGAAGGAAAGGAGGGAGGACAGGAAATAGAAAGAGAGAACAGAAGAAGAAAAACTTAAACAGTAATGAGCACTAATATGGGCCTCTCCACAGTTTCTATGTAGAATGCTTCAATATGAAAACTTTTTAAAATAACTAGATCCTCAGTCGATCAACACTTATGTGCACATATGGAAGTAAAGCACAACAGAAATCAAGCAGGTGGGAGAGGGTAGGGGGGGATGGGTAAAGTCACACCTAATGGGTACAATGCACACTCACTGGGTCATGGACACACTTGTAACTTTGACTCAAACTGTGCAAAAGCAAATCATGTAACCAAAACATGTGTACCCCCGTAATATTCTGAAATAATAAAAATAAAATAAAAATTAACTAATTCTTATATTATTCCATATATTTAAGCAAAGAAGAAGAAAATTCTAGTAGAGAAAAAGTTCATTCATTCAAAATTCCCTTGAACTATGCAATTTATCATTTTTTTTTCTTTTTCTTTTTTTTTTTTTTTCTTTTTCTTCGGTGGTGTGAATTGTGGATTCCTCCCTTGCTTATGGATGGGATTTGTGACCTTAGAAAAATGTCCTTTGACCACGTCCTCCCATCTAATGGGAATCATAATCAAAGGGAACTTGACATTAGAACAACATAAGTACCCACAGAAAAGGCTCCAAAAGACGGTGAAAGTTAAGCACTCACAACACATGGCAGGTGCACACACACAAAGAGTGGGACAGTTTGGGGGCTTTTTTTTTCCAAGAGAAACCTCAGATAAGAGAAGGACCTAGGAATCCTAAGGTGCACCTCTTTCCCCCTACTCACCTTGAAAATAGTGTTGAAAATAAGATTGAAAAAATGTTGACAATATTATTAAAAATCTACTCTCAGTATAATACTGTTTTACTTCCACAGATCAGTTTTCATATCAAATATAAACTTGCAAATTAATAGAGCATAAAACAATCCAACATAATTATTTCTTTATTTTATAAACATTGTCAATTTTTTAATGATTACAAAGTAATACACAATATTAGATAATCTGGAAAATATGAGGTACTTAAAAATCCATACATTATAGAGCTAAACTCTGAGATTGCTTTGATCTATTTTGTCCATATTTTTATGCATTAGCAATTAGAGTAAAATGTTAAATAGCCAATGTTTTAGGAAATTGCAATCATACAATCTATGCAGTGGACATACGCATATTAACATCTTAGTTACCATTCTTTGAAAACATAATCTTAATAGCTGCATGTAATGGTTAACCATTCCCATATCTGTGGCCATTCTGGTCATTTTCAATTTTTCTGCTAATATAAATAGCACTGAAATGAATGTGTTTATACATAAGTAACATCTATGTAAGTGTCTTTGTACACCTGTTAGGGATAGGAACGTGGACCACTGATGTATCTTCCCAACAATTCAGAAAGAAAAAACATTCAAGATTATCAAAATTACATAGATGCAGCTAAGTGAACTATGAAAAAATTGAGAAATAAGTCATCCATATAATCAAAGAAAATGATATGTATCTCTCTAGAAGCAAACTCCCCACCCCTCCCTGTGGCCCAGGACTGAAGTGCTCATTCCTCCAGATGTCGGAAGTGTTGGCTGCTGTTTGATACCTCTCAGCTGAGTCTCTATCAAGGACTTGTCCTAAGGTCATTCTACCTTTTGGGGCCAGGTCCCATCTAATGATGCTGCTATGGAGATAGAGGCCGGGTCTTCTGACTAGCACCAACTCTGAAGGATCGTCTCAGCTCCAAACACCCTGTGGGCTCAGCTGAGGACTTCGTTGCCAAGCATCCCAGTTCACGTCCTCCTTCTGCTTCCCCCACGGGAGATCCCAGTCGACTTCCTGCACACACATCTCCTTCACAGACTGCTTTCTGAAAAACTAGAATGTAGTTCTCTTGCCAGAGAACCCCGAGTTCTAGCCTTCAAGCCTTCTCCCTGAGTCTCTTCTTTGCTCTAGCACCTGGAGATTTGCCTTCCTCTCTTTTGAGCTCAGCTATGTTTTTCAAAGTTATTTTCGCATATTTTGTCCAACATTTCTACTTGTTTATAGCTGAAAGAGGAATCTCTGTTAGCTCAGTTGGTCAATTTACCTGAAACGAGTCTGCTCTTAAATTTAAAATTTTTCTTCTAGTCCATATTTCTATTGCTTTTCCATTTTTTGGCACTTTATCACATTTTTTCCATTTCAAAGCTCTAGATTTTCCTGAATAACTTTCACTCTTTTCCTACTTTGGGGGACTTTGCTCTCCGTTCATCTCTTGCATAAACTTTCTTGATTGCATTCATTCCTTTTCATTTTTCATTTTCTACTTATGCTTATATTTTATATATTTTACCTTAATTTTAGTTCTCAATTTTTAATCTTACCTCTATGGTTAGATTTTTCATCTAGATTTTCTTTTTTTTTTATTTATTGTTTTCAATCCTTAATTTAATTAGTTAAGTTTTTTAGTTAGTTTAATTAGTTTAAGTTTTTAAACTTAATTTTAAGTTTAAACTTAAACTTTAAAATTAAGTTAAAATTAAGTTTAAACTTAATTTTAAGCTTAAGTTTAAGTTTTAATTAGTTTACATTTTTAGTTAGTTTAATTAGTTTAAATTTAATTAAGTTTTTATCTTTTATTTTAAATCTCTTCAATTTCATCTGTTTCTTAATGTTTGACCTTTAATTTTTTTCATAGCTTATACTCATTTTTCTATCAAAGTTTATTTCAATTTCTCATTGTTGTTTGTAGCTCTCCTTTTTCCTTTATTTTGAAGCAAACTTATTTTATTTCTATTATTTTTAAGCAATATGTTGTGCTCAGATAATTCCACCTACACAATTTCTACTTTTTGAACTACATTGAAGTTCCTTTGGGGCTTTGCATGTGATCAGTTCTTATAAAAATTTCATGGATACCTGAAAGAATATGTATTACCTTATTAAATTACATATATAATATAATACAATATAATATAGAGATAGCTAATATAAATATATATGAATTATACATACAACTGTATATTAATATATATTCCTGTATATAATCATTTAAATTGTGTACATATGTACATATGTGTGCATATACATATATATAAAGTATACTTAATTTATTAGAGATAAAGTATGTACAAAAGTCTCTCACTACAATTGTATTAGCCATTCATAACAAGTTTTAGCTTATACATTTTGGTGATTTGTTATTTAGTGTTCATGACTTCCATATTCTTCACTGATGAAGCTTCCATTCTCAACAAAAAAATATCTTTGCTTTTTTTCTCTCACTGTTAGTATTACTTTTAAGGTTTTATAAGTTATGATTAACATGTAGTTTAATTCTTTGTCTTTTAGTTTCAGAATTGTTATAATTTATAGTTTACTGCTTTCTGTTTTCTTGTTTTATGAGTTCTACTATTTATGCTTTCTTTCTGTCACAAGAGGCTATGATTTCTTTGTAATCAATGTGAAGAATGCAACCACATTTATTTGACTTCTCTTTCCTTTATGTAATTTGAAGATGTTCACATGTATACGATTCCCTCCTCCTACTTCCAATTGCTTGTTTTAATTATCTGGAGTAACAATTCTGGATGGGAAATAAGCTTGGGCTTTAGATTTATATTTTTGTTGTTGCTGTAACTATTCTCGTGGTTAGCGTTATAACTGTATCAGAAGGAGGTGGGATGGCAAAAATTCTGCAAGCTGAAATCTCTTATCCCCATCTGAAAATACTGAGTTACTTTCAAAGTCAAGTCCTCACAGTTCCGGGTGATGCTTGCATGTATCTGATCATTTAAATTATTCAAAGAGTTGTTGCATGTGAAATAAGAAGACATGGAGATAAAGAGGAAATTAGGACCTCACAAAATCAGTGTTTGAAAGCTATGGGGACAGCTTGCTTTCATACTGTCGTCAGTTCTTGTGAATAATGTTTGTTAGTGCTAAAAAAATAAATAAAGGAGTGAAAATTGTATCAGAACTATAGAAATGCAACTGTTTTCAGGTCTAATTTGTGGCTAGCTAAGTCCATCACAATATGTACAAGGCATGGGAGGAAAGAAGTGACTTTCTGTAGTAGAGAGCATGATTTTTTTCTACATTTAAGAATAGGGAGGGGTAAATTCACACCTCAAGAGCACAAAACACACTATCTGGGTGATGAGCACACTTACAACTTTGACTCAAATGGTACAAAAGCAATTTATGCAATCAAAATGTTTGTAGCCCTGTAATACTCCGAAATTTAAGGAAAAAAAGATCTAAAGGAAGAGAGAAGAAACAGAATATAATTTTAAGATATTTCCATGTAAGAACATAGTCAATTTTAATATTAAGGTAACAGTGAATTTTTTTTTTTTTTCTGGAAAGCAAAGATAGTGTCTTCACAAATCCATGGTGCTCACTGTATCCGGGGCACAGCTGGGTGCTAATGCTCTCCCCTGCTTGTCTGCATACCTACAGGTGTTAGACTACAAGAAGTCATTAAATCCTTGCAAATCAGGGCATCACTCCCAGGAGCCCTGCCAGGAAGCCTGCCAGTTAAGTTTTAAGCAAAAGCATATACATTACTATTCTTCTAAAAAGCCACTGCCGCATCACGTGTGCAGATGCAAATCACCTCCAGGAATCTCCTGCCACCAGCTCCTGCTCACAAGGTTTGAGCTCAGTCGCCACTGGAGGAACCACACACCTCTGCTAATATCTTCATTTTCTTTGCTGTCTAGGAGAGAAAGCCATCCCTAGGTGAGATTCTGAAATTTGGAAAAGATACACAATACATTTCAGCTGGACACCATGATGTTGCACATCTTGGTGTTATTAATTACCAGTTTTACTAAAAGTCATAGATTTCATTAATTCTCAACAGTCCCCCAATGCAGATTATCAAGATTTCCCCTCCCATGATGATTTCTAGGACTCAGTAGAGTATTAGTTTAGATTCTATAATATCGTCACCACCTTCTAACTCCATAACCCAGAATGATGATATTTTAATGTTTTCACTGTCTTCTTCCTCCTTTCTTTTTATGATGCTTTTTCTTTCTATCCTAAAAACATTCACTTAGTGTTTTTTTATGAGCAAGCACAATACAAGGTATTGAATTTAAAAGAATAGCATCCTTCTGAGCCAAAACACTTTAACAATTTTATCAATTCCTTGCATACTCACAAGCCAAGTGACAGGTATTCTAGAAAAAGACACTTGCCTTGCCCCCCACAATAACCTTAGGGAAAGTCTCCACCCTCAACTATCTGAACCTACACACCCCACCTTTCTTGTCCCTTGTGCACAATTTATTCTGTAACAGTATTTTGCTCTGTGCTCAGATGTTCTGAGTTTGGACAGTCTTCCCTTCTCCTTGTGCTGTGACTCACTACCATAATCAGCTGTGCATCACTCCATGCCTAGCTCAGCACCCAGCCTTCCAGCTCCTACACACACCTGGGTTCCTGATGGCCCAGGGTTGAAGGTCGGGTGCATTCTTGCCCTCTTTCATCCTGTATTCTCGACTTAAGATCCTCAAGGTCAAGAACAACTTCTTCCTGTTCACTATTGTTCATTCGTACTGAGCCTGGCACATAGAAGATACTCAGTATATATTTGATGAATGCATTAGTAGGTGAAAGAATAGATGAGAGAATGAATCTAACACATCTTATTGGGCAAGCTGAATAAATCCCATAGTGTTCCCAATGACCTATCTTCTGATAACTCCCAAATAGACATCGCTCCCAGGTCCCTATTGTTAATGAGCTAGTGAGCACCTGCACCTAAACATCTTCCACTCAACTCCTCAATTCAACTTGACTGATCCAAAATGAAGCTCATTATCTGTTCTTTTACCATGTGAAAAAATCTGTTCTTCCCTCTGTATTCCCTTAACCTCCAATTGAATAATAATCTGTACAGTTCACGGGGTCACACAAGGTAGAACCCCAGTCACCCTAACTCTGCTTCCCCATCCTCACGACACTGTCTCCAAAGCCCATCCCTGCTTTCTGTTCCCACAACCACAAGCCTAGTTTAGAATTTCATCCTATCCCATCCTCTTTGTCAATAGGAGTTTTTATACTTATTTTAATCTTCATAGAGCATCATAAGGCATTATAAAGTTATAACTGAGTATCGGAGAAAGTAAATAATAACCACCTAATGGCTCTATGATCGCTAAGTATTGAACTTGGGATTTGCTAAGATTTGAAGTCAATTTTGCTTCAACCGAGAGTTCAAATTCTAGTCTGTGGTGATTGTTCCCCTAGCCTTGGAAACATTTCCTCTCAGCCCAGCTCCACCCTTCCAAGGACCTAGTCATGTCACTTGCCTGCTTAACCTTCTTCATGGTGACCATTGACCTGAGGATCATGTAAACACTGTAGTGTGGCATTTAGGACCAGTCAACCCATATCCACCATCTCATCTACCTGTTTAAATTTTAAATGATTTGGGGCATATAATAGTTGTGTATCTTTATAGGGTATGTGTGATGTTTTGATACTGGATACAACGTGAATGAATCAAATCAGGGTAATTGGGGTACCCATCACCTCAGGCATTTAACATTTCTTTGTGTTAGGAACATTCCAATTCCATTCTTTTAGTTATTTTAAAGTACACCCTAACTTATTGTTGACTACAGTCACTTCGTTGTGTTATCAAATATTGTTCATTCTATCTATATAACTATTTTTTGAATCTGTTAACCGTCTCTACTTCATCTCCTCTTCCCCACTAGCCTTCCCAAGTTCTGGTAACTGTCATTCTACTCTCTGTCTCCATCAGATCTATTGTTTTTAATATTTAGCCCCCACATATCAGTGAGAACATGTGAGATTTGTCTTTCTGTGCTTGGCTTATTTCATGTAGCATATGGTTCTCCAGTTCTCTCCATGTTGTTGCAAACGGCAGGATTTTATTCTTTTTGTGGCTATGTAATATTCCATTGTGTGTATGTACCGCAATTTCTTTATCCATTCATCCACTGATGGGCACTTACGTTGATTCCATATCTTGGCTATTATGAATAGTGCTGCAATAAACATGGGGGTGCAGATATCTTTTCTGTATACTGAACTCCACTCCTTTGGATGTATACCCAGCAGTGGGATTGAGGTAGGCCATGTGGTAGAACCTCTATACTGTTTTCCATAGTGGTTGTACCACCATGTCCTCTTGCTTTCTGCTAAATCTGTCCTATATTCCAGGTACACAGAATTTCTGCAGAATTCTCCCAAATGTCTGGGGAAAAAATGCTTAAGGAGATCATTGAGTGGATGAGGGTGGAGTTGATTAATAATATAAAGGAAGATGTTAAAGGACAGCAGAGACCTGGGCAAAGTCAGGGCAGATGGTCTCTAGTAGCAAAATAATCATTTTGGCTGAGTAGGCAACTATTGTTCTACCTGCAATGCAGAAAGAGAGGAGAGAGGAGGAAGAGATTGAAAGAGAATTCTTCAGTGAGTTATACCCTCTAGAATGATAACTATTGATAAGAATCCAATTTGATATTCAGGTACCATCACAACATTGAAATCATACACTACAGGCAGGACTATACTTGTAAAGACATTCCTGACTCTTCTAATGAAAAGTTTTTATGTGCCTGTCTTTGGTTATAACAAGGAGGGGCCCACTGGGGAAAGGTTGTCCTACTTCTACTTTTTAACCAGTCTTCGGAGAGAGAACCTAAGTACATATTGGCAACTGAATTAAAAAAAAAAAAAAACCAATCTGGCAAAATTGTTCAGGTTGGTGACAAAGAAGAAAAGATATGATTATGTCTATTATAAATTTAATATTTTCATGTTTAATTCTGTGAGAGCAGGTAATCCTAACCTGACATTTAGTTAACCAGTTGTTTATATTTCCCACTGATGTTGCTACCCTGGATTCTTTTGCCTGAATAACTGGGAGCTTATCATGAAGCAATATATATGTTATTATAGAAGGAATTGGGCTTCTTGATTTGTTTTCCTACCTTAGGACTCACTGTCTTGTTAGCATGTGGTTCCTGGACTGTCTATGGATTTCTTTGATGAAAGCCTCAAAGTAAATTGGTTTGCTTTACCTCCTGAGATGGTAATTTAGATAGACAAGAAGAATCAGACTCAGGAGCACTCTCATTGGTCTTTCATGATCGAATCTTCCTGTAAACAATCAGAAATAAGCGACAGAAATAGATTAACCCCTTGCTGGCAGAAAGAAATCCATCTGAGACTTGGGATCCACCCGGCTCTCACCTCAGCTCTACCACCACCTCCCAGGACTCCCAATCATGTGGCACCCTCATATGTCCAGGACAGAGAGTGAGCCTTCCAGCATTGCAGGCGAGGCTCTGGCCCCCTGCCCATTCCAGGCCTCACTCACTCCCACGCCATAGGGGTTATGGTCTGTCATCTTTGGACACCACAGGCCTAAGGTCCCAGCTGAGACCAGCCCTCCCTCCAAGCACTCGTGCTTTGGATGGACCCCCACCCTCAGGCCAGGATGGATCTTGGGAAGAGTTTTGCACAGATCCTGGGCACTGTGCGGGGTTGTTTTGGGCAGAGAATTCTGGAGTCCTGGGTACCTGGAACATGGAGAAGAAGAGGCGAGGTCACAGGCTTCAATCATGGCCCCACAGAATTCTTTCCCATGGGGAGGGGCACAGCTGGAGGAAAGCCAGGGGCCCTGGTTGCCGAGTCTGAGGTTTGTCTGCCAACTGGTGTTCATGCTCAGCCCCTCTTGGCCTCAGCGCTGGCAACTAGCAGTGTGGTCAGCCCGGATCTCACAGGCAAGTGTTCGTGAAGGAGACTGCTTGGGAAGATGGAAGAAGTAGGTTGTTGTCTAGTTGTGACAATCTCCATAGGAGGTGCCTGATGTTTTCCCAAGAGTTCACTCCTTTGGTTATTCAAATATTGGGAGTCTCTAAGAATCCCATTAAAATATGAATGCTCAGGACCTCTATTCTCCTCATTTCTGAATTTTAAGGCTCTGAAAATGTAGTCTATAAATAACTGTTAGATGAATATAATTGAACAAAAAATTACGAGATCAGGTCATGTCTGAGAGCCTTCTCAGCTAACATTTGAACAAATTCTCTTCTCCCATGAGGATTGGCCAGGCAGGAAGGAGGGTCCAGAAGGGAGAGTAGTACATGCACTGCTAGGGAGTAGGTTGCCACTACAGATGTCGTTGCACACACACTCTAGTAATAAATCAGCCTTTTCTAAGTTTCTGGATGGTGGTCAGATGGCTTTGGAAAAGCAGGAGAGGACAGGCCACAGGGTAGCACTTCACCTGCACAATCACCTAGAGGTCAGAGACATGGCACTTCCAAAAAGGCCAGAACATTCCTTTTGTGCCTTCCAGACACTCTGTAGGCAGGTCAGTGCTCAACACAAGTCATTAGCTTTTTTTAAGGATTTGGAAATATCTACTTGCTCTGCTCCCACCACAAAACCTCTGCTCTGGTTTCAGTTCCAGCCATCCTATTTCACAGTAAAATTGAGGCATAACCTGCCTCAAATCCTCCTGGCAGTAGGTAGAGTCTGAAATTTAAGTAGGTAAGTAAATACCCGATGTTTATTTGTACTGGGCAAGCTGCATGAACTGAAAGGTGAGGCTTTGGATTATTGCTTTTGGGTTTTGTCAACAAGCTGGTTTTCCAGGATGCAGATGCAAAGTGCACTGTAAATATAAATGGAGAAGTCATGTGCCCCATACTGGGAGAGGTCCAGTCCTAGAACTTATTCATCAGGTCCTTTATTCGAGGGCCCTGAACACTTTCTGTTGTCACCCTAGAAATAGTATTTCAGCTGTTCTTAGGGGGAAATAGGGCCCTTTGTTACTATCAAGTTACTTGATTCTTTTCAGCAAGCACACACACACACACACACACAAATGGGACATTTTAATGCCTTCCCGTTGAAGACCATAAGCCTTTTCATGTGGCTTTGAGCCATCCAGGCTCCTGGAACAGTGGCTTACGATCTAAAGTAAGAGGCCAGAGGTAGGAGCACAGTCTGTTTACTTTCTCTTTTTGCTAATATTTTAACTTACAGTCCAGGATCTAAACATACTTTTTAAAAAAAATTTCAAAGTGTTAAGGGGATATAAATGTTTTTGGTTACTTTTGTAATGTTTGAGTCACAGCTACAAGTGTGCCTATCCCCCAAATAGTGTTCATTGTGCCCATTAGGTAGGTTTTTGCCCCTCCCCACCTCCTCCTTTCCCTCTCTTGATTTCCACTAAGTTTTACATTCCTCTGTGCACACGTGTGCTCCTCAGTTAATTCCACTTTAATATCAAGTAAATATGGTGTTTGTTTTCTATTTCTTGTGTTACTTCACATAGGATAAGAGTTTCCAATTCCATCCAAATGGTTGCAAAAGGCATCAATTAATCTTTTTTATGGCTGAGTAGTACTCCATAGTATACATATACCACATTGTGTTAATCCCCTCATGATCAATGGGCCCTTGGGTTGATTCCATATCTTTGCAATTGTGAATTGTGCTGCATTCAAATGCAGGTGTCTTTTTGGTAAAATGTCTTCTTTACCTTTGGGTAGATACCCAATAGTGGAATTGCTGCATTGAATGGTAGGTCTACTTTTAGTTCTTTGACCAATCTCCATACTGTTTTCTATAGAGGTTGTACTCATTTGCAGTCTCACCAACAGTGTATAAGCATTCCTTTTTCTCTGCATCCACGCCAACATCTGTTGTTTTTAGACTTTTTAATAAAAGCCATTCTAACCAGGGTAAGGTGATGATATCTCATTATGGTTTTAATTTGCATTTCCCTGATGATTAGCGATATTGAGCATTTTTCCATATGTTTGTTAGCCATTTGTCTATCTTCTTTTTAAAAGCTTCTGTTCATGTCTCTTCCCCAATTTTTAATGGGGTTACTCATTTTTTTCTTCCTGATTTTCTTAAGTTCTTTGTAGACTCTGGATATTAGCCCTTTATCGGCTATACAGCTTATGAATATTTTCTTACATTCTGTAGGTTGTCTACTTGCTCTGTTGATTATTTCCTTAGCTGTGCAGAAACTTTTTAGCTTAATCAAGTCCCATTTATTTATTGTTGTTGCTGTAATTGTTATTGGGGTTTGAGTCATAAATTCTTTGCCTAGGCTGATACTTAAAAGAGTTTTGTTGTTTTTTTCTTTTTGAGACAGTGTCTCACTCTGTTGCCTGGGCTAGAGTGCCATGGCTTTAGCCTAGCTCACAGAAACCAGAAACTCCTGGGCTCAAGCAATCCTTCTGCCTCAGCCTCCCGAGTAGCTGGGACTACAGGCATGTGCCACCATGTGCGGCAAATTTTTTTCTATATATTTTTAGTTGTCCAGCTAATTTCTTTCTATTTTCAGTAGAGACAGGGTCTTTCTCTTGCTCAGGCTGGTCTCGAACTCCTGAGCTCAAACCATCCACCCACCTCAGCCTCCCAGTGTGCTAGGATTATAGGCGTGAGCCACTGTGCCTAGCCCCTAAAAGAGTTTTTCCTACATTTTCTTCTGGAATTCTTATGATTTTGTGCCTTACATTTAAGTCTTTTATCCATCTTGAATTAATTTTTGTGAGTTGTGAGAGATAAGGATCCTGTTTCATTCTTCTGCATCTGACTATCCTATTTTCCCAGCACTTTTAATTGAATAGGGATTATTGTCCCTACTGTAGATTATTGTCTACTTTGTCAAAGATCAGTTGGCTGTATGTAGATGGTTTTTTATCTGGATGCTTCTCTATTCTGTTCCATTGGTCTATGTCTCTATTTTTGTGCCAATACTATGCTGTCTTGGTTACTATAGCCTTCTTGTAGAATAGTTTTAAGTCTGGTAATGCGATGCCTTCAGATTTGTTCTTTTCACTTAAGATTGCTTTAGCTATTTTAGCCTCTTTTCTGGTTCCAAAGAAAGCATAGAAGGAAATAAAATACCTGGGAATATACTTAACCAAGGATGTGAAAGTTCTCTACAAAGAGGACTACGAAACACTAAGGAAAAAAATTGCAAATGATACAAACCAATGGAAAAACATATCATGCTCATGGATTGGTAGCATCAACATTGTTAAAATGTCCATACTACCCAAAGTGATTTACAGATTGACTGCAAACCCTTTCAAAATGCCAATGTCATATTTCACAGATCTAGAAAAATTAATTCTACTCTTTGGAGCAGCCGCTCCACCAGCCTGGCCGTCCAAATGCAGCTGCTTACAGGGGCTGCCTTAGCAAGGGGAGCCCTGGCTGAGGTGTATAAGATGTGCAGCATGAGGGGAAAATGAACCTGTGTTGTGTTAAGCCACTGAGATTTCCATAAACTATTTTATATGACACAAAGTCAAACATTAGTTATTTCCAAAAGAAGGGAAGTGGCCGGGCACGGTGGCTCACGCCTGTAATCCTAGCACTCTTGGAGGCTGAGGTGGGTGGATTGCTCGAGGTCAGGAGTTCGAAACCAGCTTGAGCAAGAGCGAGACCCTGTCTCTACTATAAATAGAAAGAAATTAATTGGCCAACTAATATATATAGAAAAAATTAGCTGGGCATGGTGGCACATGCCTGTAGTCCCAGCTACTCAGGAGGCTGAGGCAGCAGGATTGCTTGAGCCCAGGAGCTTGAGGTTGCTGTGAGCTAGGCTGACGCCACGGCACTCACTCTAGCCTGGGCAATAAAGTGAGACTTTGTCTCAAAAAAAAAAAAAAAAAAAAAAAAAAGAAGGGAAGTACACTCTAGCTTTGTCTCAGTGGAGGAGGGTGATATCCAGCTCAGGTGTGACAACTGGGAATCAGGTGAGGATGACGATAGGAAAATAAGATGCTTTTAAAAGGTTGTCAGGACACTTTCAATGTAACATTGCGGGGTGACAAAGTGTGGACCACTATCAACCAGGAGGAACAGGTTGCACAAGAGGTGGCAGAGAGGGATAAAGTCCATCAGGGCAGGTGTATTGGGACACCAAGAGGTAGAAAGATCCCTGTGTGTGATCACACACACACATACACACACACATATAGTCTCACATGGCCCTTGAAGAGGTCATTGTCATTTTCTTTATGTTTTTCAGTGAGAACCAGAGGCTCTGAGAGGTGGCGAAGCCAGCCCTGTGTGACTTCAGAGGCTGCCTCTCCCCAGCCAGTGCCACTCCTGCCTTTCTGAGGACTGTTTTGATTGGTGCTCCCCATCACTTGTGGGCCTGGCAGTGCCGGTGGCATATTCCATTAAAGCTCATGCCCTCGCTCCTTCCCTCCCAAATTAGGTGGTTAAATTTTCTCTTCACATGGGCCTTTGGCAGCTTCCATCGCCTGCGGGGCCTAATTGAGCAGGAGTCTCCTGAGGACTTTGCTTTGCTATTTCCTGATGAGCAAAGAGAGAAGGGAGCAGAGAATGCGACCATTCTCATTAGTGAGCGACCACCGTTTGTCATTCCTCTTATCGCATCATCACTATTTTAATTAACCATCTTTGCCATTGGGCCGGCAAGTAATTGTTCTCTGCATTGTTCAGACCAGAGGATGGATACTTTTCAAGGTGCAGGCTTTCCCCTCCATCAGCCATTGCTAATTAAAGCGTGAGAAGCTTTAACTCTCCCTGCAGAAGGCCTACACGTCGGGTAGGATGCGACCCTCATTAGCACTGGGAAGATTACAAGCCCCGCTGCTATTATCCGGGTCCCAGTACCCCCTCGGAAAGTCACTGCTTGCTAAGAGGGAGTGTTGATCTCATGTAGATGTCTGACCTACAGAGTAAAGGTAAAAGATAATTTTTTATTCCACGAACGGGACGAGATAGATAGAATTTACCTTCTTACGTGGAGGGTAATTTTCTACTTAAGCGGCAGGTAAAAAGCAAAGGTGGGGAGAAAAACCTCTCCAAAGTCTGACTGTGGAAGAGCTTATGTTAAAAAAAGAGTCCAGTAAAGAAAGCTATACTGCAACTCAGGATTGGGGAGATAAAGACTCTGCCAGGACTGGTTCTCGGGGGAAAAAAAAAAGCTGTAGTGGTGTGAGCTCATTTAAATGCTGGCTCTGTGGAGATAAATGCAATGGAAAGCAAAGCAAAGTATCTGAAAGACTTTATAAAGTGGGCTGTAGAAACGACTTCACAAAACTGCTTTCGGATCCCGGCAATGACAGGAAAAACAGGTGTGGCTGAAACAAGTAGTGTGAATGGGACCAGTGACTGTCATGGTTCCAGATTCTGAAGTATGGTGTGGCCAGAGAATTTTGTGTGGTGTTTGTCATGGATCCATCTGTGGAAAAAGCAGCAAGTTCTCCTGATCCTTCTGCAATAGCAGAGTCTTAACTCCATCTGCGGGAATTCCTTGACTGAGTTCGGGTACCCCATTTTTTCATGGCTACTCTTCTTTCTGAGAGGCTGACTATGCGAACAGACAATGGCCAGACCATATATTAAAATAGAACTCTGACCCACAACAACCAGCCCAGAAAACCGACCTTTCTCTGTGCTAACCAGGAATCCAACCTACTATCTGTAAGTCAATCATGTGAAAGTCAGACCATCAATCACCTCTACTAATGACCCAGGAAGTCAAACAATAACCCCTCTGAGGGCCAGCTTCGAATGGCCGGGACATGAGTAACAATCGACAGCTTCCCTCATTTTTGTCCCTGTTTCCAATGTAGGACCAACCAGAGACAGCCAACTATGCCCTGTAACCAATCACGTGGGCCGCCCTGTCTTTGGGAGCCGCCCCCAGCTGTCCCAGGCCAACAGCCTCCAATCAGGACACACCCACAGTCGCCCCTTTTGTCCACTATGAAACCCTCCCACTTCCCCTGACTGCCTTTGAGCCTCTGCCAAACACAAGTGATGGTGGCTGACTCCCTTGCTACAGCAAGCTCTGAGTGACTAGCCTTTACTTTTCTTATTTCACTGATAGTTGTTTATTTCTGTACTTCTCTCTCTACCCTCTGCCCCTGTGCTTCTTGAAGTTATTTTTTCCCCCTTTTCTTTTCTTCCATCCCAGGATCACATGTTTAATCACTTCCTAGGTTCATTAGGGAAGACCCTTTGTTTCTTTTCCTCCAAAATCATCCCAGGTTATCCTAGGTTAATTGGTACATTAATTATCTATTGTGAAAGAAATTACCCTAAATCTCAGGAGCTTAATACAACACCTATTTATTATTTTACAATGTCTGCGAGTTAGGAATCTGGGCACAGCTGAGCTGGGTTCTCTGTCCACAATCTCTCTATAGTCTTCAATCAAGGTCTCTCCAGGGACTACAGTTATCTCAGGGCTCAACTGGGGCAGCATCTGTTTTCAAGCTCATTCAGTAGTTGTTAGTGGGCTTCATTTTCTCCGTGGGCTTTTGGACTCAGGGCCTCAGTTTCTCCTGGGTTGTCAGTCTGACGCTGCCCATGGTTCGTTGCTATGTGAGCTATAGGACAGCTTGCAACACGACAGCTGGCTTCACCAAAGTGGGCATTAGAACAAGAAAGTGTCAGCCAGACAGAAGTCTCAGTCTTTTGTGATCTAATCTCAGTAGTGACATCTCATTACTTTGGCCCTATTCTGCTCATTAGGAGCAGGTCATCAAATCCGGCCAATAATCGAGGAAAGAGTATTACACAAGAGCTGAAGACTGGGAGGCAGAATTGTTGGGAGCCAATTTTGAACACCGCCGCACCACAGTTAGCCAGGGAATGCCTGGCCTTCATGCTCTCTAAGCCTGCGCTTGTCTCTGTGTGCAAAACTCCCCCTTGTTCTTGAGCTGGTCCCTGCCTCTCTCATCTCCCCAAAGTTATCAGCAAAATCTTCCTCTTTTCCCCTCTGAGTAAACAAGCATCAAAGGGCTCTATTCTTTTTCAAATTATTTTAGATCTACTTTCTCACTCTCTCTTTACCATAATCCTGTGAGTGAGATAGAATAGATATTAGTGTTTATAGATTCCAGGGAGATTATTTTGCCTGAGGCTACTGGCCACAGAGCCTGGGCGGTGCTCAGTTCTATTTCTTTCTTCAGTGAACTCAGATCACCATACGCCTTGCAGTTCTGCCCCAAATCCTGCTTTATGCTATTGGAAGGATCATACATGACAATAGATGAGAAAGCTCCCCCAAAAGATGATGATGATGGTTTTTAGGCTGCGAACATTAAAGATGCCTTCCTTTTGTGGGCTAGAGTAGATATGGCATGCTAATTTAAAAATGCACTAAGATTCTTTTGCTTGCACTAAGATGGAAATTTCAATATTTAAATATGGCGTATAGTTTTCAGCTCTCTAACACGGGTTACATTCATGAATATTCCAAATGGATGTGGAATCCAGAGCTGGTGTAGCTAAATGATGGGGTGGACACAAAGAGATTTTGCCTCTGGCCAACAATCACACCACTGGAGTGACAACGGGGAATTCTTCCCACAAGCTGAGGGGATGTCCTGATCTTTTTTAATAACCTTCCCCAGGGCAAAGATTTCTACCCACAGTGAAATCTATTAATAACTTCCCCATGCTTTAATCCTATAAGGTTCATGGCAAATTTCCATTAGATGTTTCTTCCAATTCATTTGGAAAACAAGGGACAAATCTCTGTATACAAATCAAAGAGACAAACTTCCTAAACAAAGGAACTTCAAAGGAAGAATTTGTATGTATTATTCATTTTTCTCCAGTGCACACCCATAGGCATCTTATAAGGAAAAAAGCGTATTGATTTTGGACTACCTTGATCAAAAGAAACCGTTTATAATATTATTATGGTAACCTTTGATCCTATAGGCATAATGGGGGAAAAATGCCATATAGCCCTGCCAGGAAGTTTGAGGTCCATTTGGGGATTTTCCTGAGGATACCCATAACATGTTTTAAAAATGCAAAGACAATTCATGAGTGTGTTTATCACACATATTGAGGCAAAGACAAAACACATAGATAATACAGTCTGCTTCTAGCATATGGCCATTTGGGGAAAGCCAGGCAACTTCTCCCAACCCATACTACTTCCTCTCACCTATGCTCAATATTCATGGTCATCTTTGCTGGACTATTTTATCTCTAAGCATTTACTGAACTCTCCTGGTGCTCAAATGTGAAGATATGAGGACTATAAATTGCTGAAATCATTATCTTTGGCAAGATCTAGAAAACTAATTTTAAAATTAGCGTGCAAAATCCCAAATCCCTAGCTGTCACTATGACTTCCCAGCTATACCCAATTTCCCAAGTGCCAGAGTTAAATTGCCCATTTTTTAAAATGATTTCTCATTCAAAGACCACAGATAGCTTAAGCTCAACAAACCAAAGCCACACTCATGATTTTGCATACCATTAATCTGCTGTCTTCTCTCTTTCTATCATGTAATGATCACATCAAACACATTTAATTAGTCACCAAATTCTGCTGGTCTTTGGAAGCTTCTTTCACCATGATTCTTTCTTTGGAACCCACAGATCTAGTTTTGGCCAACCTTCCGTATCTCTTTCCTGACTTGTTAAAATAACTTTCTACTTGCTCTCCATTCTCTCCTCTGAAACCAGAGGGATTTCACAAAACCATAGATCAGGTAATGCCATTGCAATGGTTTTCGGAATGAGGACCAAGGTCCTTCTCTCTTTTTCTCATGCCCATATCCAACCTTTTTTTTTTTAAATTTCAGCATATTATGGGGGTATAAATGTTTAGGTTACATATGTTGCCCTTGCCCTTCCTCCCCCCTTGAGTCAGAGCCTCAAGCCCATCCATCCCCCAGATGGTGGGCATCTCACTCATTATGTATGTATATACCCGTCCCCTCCTACCCCCTCCAACCTGCCCGATACCCAATGAATGTTACTATTGTATGTGCACATAGGTGTTGATCAGTGAAACCAATTTGCTAGTGAGTACATGTGGTGCTTATTTTTCCATTCCTGGGATACTTCACTTAGTAGAATGAGTTGCAGCTCTATCCAGAAAAATACAAGAGGTGCTATATCACCGTTGTTTCTTATAGCGCCCATCAATATATGAGTGAATTAATAAAATGCGGTATATGTATACCATGGAATACTATTCAACCATATCCAACCTTTTTTAAAAAATCCTAAAATATATCAAGAATTCTACCATTTTTCATCATCTCCACTGCCTTCGCTCTGGCTCAAGCCATCATCATCTTATGCTCGGATTATTGCAGTAGTCTCTTTTGTTTTCATGTCATTCATCCCTGGCCCTTATAGGATGTCCTTATCACAGCGGACAGAGTGATACATTTTGAAACAAAAATCAGGTCATGCCACTCCTCTACTTAAAACTTTCTAGTGGTTTCCCTTCTCACTCAGAATGAAAACCCAAAATCCATAAAATGGGTCAGGAAGCACATCAGAATTAGCCTCCTCCTCTCTGCTTGTGGTGCCCTTGCTAACCTTGTCACCTGCCACTCTCCCCCACCCCAATTCCACTGCCCTCTGGCCACACTGGCCTCCTCTCTGTTCCTCACACACACCAGATACACGCCATGCTCAAGGCCTTTACGTTTGCTTTTCTCTCTGTCTGGAACATTCTTACCCCAGATGGCCCCCTCCTTCACCTCCTTCAGGACAGAGATCAAATATCACCTCCTCAGCAAGGCCTTGTGCTGGCACCCACTGCCACAGGCATGCTCTGTTCCTCTTCTCTGTGTTGTTTTTTTCCCTTAGCATTTATTATCAACTGACATCACATATATTTTATGTTTGTCTTGTTGATTTTCTCACTCCATACAATATAAAATCACAAGGAAAGGCATTTTTAAAAATTAGTTTGTAACTGATAAACCTCCAGACCCTAAAACGCTGTCTAGTGGTGCCCAATAGGTACTCGATACTTATTTGTTAAATGAATGAATAAGACATGCAAGGACATTTAAACCTCCCTTGGCACATCAGCTCTTAACCCTCCTCATCACAGACGTATATTATTGTCATACTTTATCATCTCCCTTTCCTCCAAAGAGTCATGGTTAAGTATGAGGTGCACATACATGGGTATATATATATATATTCCTTTGTTCAGTTTAATCTGTTTTCCCTGTAATGTGCTCCAGTGGAGAAAACTCCTCTTCATCCTCCAAAACCCAGCTTATAGATCATCTCCTTGCTGCAATTCCTCCCCACACTGCCTCTTTCTTTCAGCCAGAGTTACTTGCTCCCTTATGTCCTTCATCAGAATGTTTTGTACAAGCCTCTGGTATATTACTAATGTTATTACGGTTATTGTTTAGCTGTCTGTCCCTCCTGTCTTCTTCATCTTTGTGTCTGCTGTGATACCCAGCCAAAGAGCTAAAAGGATATCAGTATACTAGGTAAATGGCAATATAGAATGCAATAAACATTTGTTGCATTCACTATTACATTGAGTAAGGAGAAGAAAATAATTTTTTTTTTTTTTTGAGACAGAGTCTCACTTTATTGCCCAGGCTAGAGTGAGTGCCATGGCGTCAGCCTAGCTCACAGCAACCTCAAACTCCTGGACTCAAGCGATCCTGCTGCCTCAGCCTCCCAAGTAGCTGGGACTACAGGCATGTGCCACCATGCCCGTATAATTTTTTTTTCTATATATATTAGTTGGCCAATTAATTTCTTTGTATTTATAGTAGAGATGGGGTCTCGCTCTTGCTCAGGCTGGTCTTGAACTCCTGAGCTCAAACGATCCGCCCACCTCGGCCTCCCAAAGAGCTAGGATTACAGGCTTGAGCCACCGCGCCCAGCCAGAAAATAATTTTTGAGGTTGTTTCTTATACTCTGAGAATATCTGATAGAACTCAACACAGTGCTAGGGAAATAAATAGTAAGTTCCAGAAGTACTTGCAGAATGATTAATTCAGTGTTTCCCAAACTTGACTGGTTACAAAATGTTACCCGGAAACTTGTAAAAACAAAACAAAAAACAAACAAACAAACAAAAAACCCCACAGCTTCCTCGGATCTGCTTCAGACTTACTGAATCAGAATTTCCAGGGGAGAATCTGGAAAAGCTGTATCATGCTTTAAACAAATGCCACAGGGAAATCTATGACCAAAGAAATTTGGGGAACAGTGGATAAACCCACTGCAACAAATGCAGGAGCTTGGTGCGTATAGTAACTGTTGCCTCATGTATTTACTTTAGATATCTTGATGGCTGATATGGGTGAAAGGTTTTCAGTCTTGGCTCCTTCCTCACCAATTCTAGAGCGCTGCTCTGAGCTGGCTGGAGCACAGAGCAGGGAAGAACCGCAGGGTTTCCGGAAGGTTTTCTCACAGATTCACGAGTTAACTTTTGGAGAAGTGTCTTCTGTTGGCCTCAGTTCACCCATCTGTAAAATGAATATGGTGCCACCTCCTCACAAGGGTATTGGAAAGTTTAATTATATTTTGAAATTCTTTGCATCTGTCAAAGAGTAAAGACGTGCAAGGTCTAATTAAGAGCAACGAGTTAGTATTCCTGGGTTATCATGCTGTTAATGCCATGTCTGCATTTAAATTCATAGATTGAAGAGCCCCTGGGTTTTCAGTTTAAATCCCTTCCACATCCTCTTGTTCACTGGGGCCCTGCCATGGAGTCCCTCTTAGGCCAAGGTGGCATTTCTTAGTCTGTCTTTTCTGGAATCTCTTGTAGGTTAGCACGACACCAGCCCTTAGCCAAGCTGGGCTCCAATCTGCCCTCTGACACTTGAGCAAACCCAGCTTCAGCTGCCCGGTTTGCAAAATGGAGCAATATTTACTCCAAAGGGCTATAATGAGAATAAGAGAATAGAAATAAACAAATGGAAATTATTTTTAAAGAGGAAAAGAATGTTAAGAGACCAAAGATTGAGCATTGAGAGGAAGAATTTTACTGCCAAGCCAAGAATCCAACGCAGTACAGAATCTAGGTTCCCAGGATGTGAGATTCAGGGGAGGGGGAAACGGAGAAGGTCTTTCAAAGCCGAAAGACTCTGAGGTGTCTCTTCCTGTATCAGGAAAGCAAAGCTCCCAGGTGGGATTATGTAGGCTAGATGCTTATGTAAGCAGTGGGCGGTTGGAGATGGTTAGGAATGTGTGGCTCCCACCTTGGTGTTTTGGCATCCAGCTTACCTCTGCTGCCTGCGTGATGTGCATGAGTTGGGATTTGTCTCCCAGTGACTAGATGTCTAGGTTGGGGTTTATCAACATTATAATGTTCTCTTTGTATCTTTCCACCTTGCCTCTAGGCATCCTTCCCAGCTCCTGATCATCTCCTTTCAGATACCCTGGTCTACTCCTACCCCTTAGATCTTATAAGTAGCAGAATCAAACTCTATTTTCAGGAGTTGTCATTATTTATGTCTCTCTTTTCAGGATCCAGGGCCCAGCTAACTGGTCAGAGAAATTTGCCAAATGGATAAGTCTAACTGGTAGACTGAGGGATAAAGAGGGGAAGGGGAAGGTTTGGGGATGGGACACTTTGTGATTGTCCTCAGTCCTCCAAGCTCTCCTCCCAGGGAGCAGCATATCTCCCCTATGTTGTAAGAGTGCTATGTTTGTATTACATTAATCAGGGTTTCCTAGAGAAAGCAAACCAACAGGAGAAGGGGGCAGAGGGGAGGGAGGGAGAGAGAGAGAGAGATTGAGAGAGAGGGAGAGGGAGGGAGAGGGAGAGGGAGAGAGATTTTAAGGAATTTGCTCATAACGATTGTAGGGGTTGGCTGGCAAGTTTGAAATCTGTAGGTTAGGCTGGCAGACTGGAGACTCAGGTAAGAGTCAGTATTGCAGTATTAAGTCTGAAATTGGAAGGGTAGCAGGCTAGAAACTCAGGCAGGTTTCTAAGTTGCAATCTTGGAGAGAATAAATCTCAAGACTTTCCTCTTAAGGCTTCCAATGGATTGGCTGAGACCCACCCACATGATGGGAGGGTCATCTGCTTTCCTCAAAGTCTACTGATGTGAATGTTTATCCAATCTGCAAAGTTGCAACCTCTAGGTTAGTTTTTGACCATAACTACAACTGTGCATCATAGCCCAGACAAGGTGACACATAAAGTTACCCATCACAATGTTCAATTCCACTCCTGTGCTGCTGCCATCCTGCAGGGGAAAACACCAGTTGTTTCCCCTTCTTCCTCTCAGTTTTCCAAGCTCTGCTTTTCTGTGAAGGCAGAGTGTGAGGGGAAGGGCAGGCATACTGACCAGCAGGGGAAGGCGGGGACCAGTGGCAATGCAACAATGTATGCAAAGGTACTGTTGTTATTTCTAAGGGAAATCCAAATCACTTTTAAAAATATAAGCATTTTTTTAAACCCTCAAATTTGGCTAATTCAATGTCACTCCTACACTCGTCTTCAATTCTTTACACTTAGAACAAATTGTCTAAGGAGAGCTGGAGAAATTGCGGTTACTTTTTCTAGGGAGGAGATAAAACAATTTCCAAAGTGTGGCAGAGGATGAAAATTGGAATCCAGACGGAATGTGTGCAGACTTTGGCACACAGTAAAAGTCCCGCTCGCTAAGCATCTTGCCCATCTTCTTAATAGGAATGGCACCACCCAGCCTGCAGAAGAACAATTCCCTTATCTTCTCAGGCCAGCTGGCTCATGGAGTTCTCCAGGCTATAGATCAGAGAGAATTGTTTCCAGCTCCCAGCTTCCAACCAGCAACCCAGCGGCCTCCCTACCTCCCTGCTGCCTTGCTAATTCTGATTACTTTTCACAACCAGTTTCCAAGATGGGCTATACAAATGTTCCTCAACTTATGGCTGGCTTACGCCTTGATAAACCCATCATAATTTGAAAATATCAGAAGTCAAAAAGGCATTTGATACAGTTGACCCTTGAGTAACATGAGTTTGAACTGCCCACGTCCACTTATACACAATTTTTTTGAAATAAAAATGACACCAAGTGTGCCTGCCTCTCCTTCCACCTCCTCTACCTCTTCTGCCTCTGCCACTCCTAAGACAGCAAGACCAACCCATCCTCTTCCTCCTCCTCTGACTACTCAATGTGAAGATGATGAGAAGGAAAACCTTTAGGATTATCTGCTTCCACTTAATGAATAACAAATGTATTTTCTCTTCCTTATGATTTTCTTGGTAACATTTTTTTCTAGCTTTATTATAAGAAAACAATATATAGTACACATACAAAATATGTATAATTAACTATGTTATTGGTAAGTTTAACAGTAGGATATTAGTAGTTAGGTTTTTGGGGAATCAAAAGTTATGTATGTGGATTTTTGACTAAGTGGGGGGTCGACACCCCTAACTGCCATTGTTTAAGAGTCAACTGTACTGTACACCTAACCTACAAAACATCAATAGCCTGGCCTTCCTTAAACATGCTCAGAACACTGATATTAGTCTACAGTTGGGCAAAAATCATCTCACACAAAGCCTATTTTATAATAAAGTGTCCAATATCTCACATACTCATATCACTAGCTTGGGAAAAGAGCAAAATTCAAAGTATTATGCCAAAATTGCAACAGTTTCACACCATAATGAAGTAAAAAATTCATTAAGTAGAACTACTATAAGTTGAAGACCATCTGTACTGAAGTAATTGCTGGTGTGAATGAGCTGTAGGTGTTCAGCTCCATTTTGCAGATGGAAATATGAAATATGGTGATGAGTTGCTCTTTCAAGGAGAGCCAGAAATAGAATCTACAATAGCTGATCACCCAGTTGATTAATGCATCAGGTAAGGTTGCCCAGCTAACTCAGTTAGAGCCGAACTAAATTGATGTTCTATAACATCCAGGCAATAACCAGCAATAACTGTTGGTTTGTTGGGCTCAGGGCCCTGAGCTATGTTCCGGCTGTCTGAACATACATGGTGATGATGATGATACCACTTATTGAGCTTCTATCTTGTGAAATACACACACTAGCTCATTATATCTGCCAAGCTAGGTGTTTTCATTTCCGTTTTACAAATGAGGAAACTAAGGCCCATGACTACCTTCTAAGCAAGAGTAGCAGAGTGTGGATTCAGACTCTAGTGTGACTGACACACTCCCATGTGCTACATCTGAATGTGTGGTTCCCCAGGACACCCTGACTAAATTGCTTTAGAATCTGTGACATGTGCAAATCATACACATTCATCCATTAGAAAAATCAAGGTTAATTTATCCAATTTTGAAGTTAGCAAATTAAAAATTTGTCTCACACAGCCTTAGATTTCAAATTTAGAAGAATTTTCAAGCTAAAGTTTGATGTCTTTATGAATACAGGCGATACACCTTGGCTTCATTATATCCAGAAAATAACTAAGCCTAAGCAGAAGATAGGGAAGCAAGAATTTCACAGCAATTTGTTTCATGTCTGGATATAGAAAATGCTAAAGTTGGGAAACTTACTCAAATCATGAACGAGATGAAAATGCCAATGGCTGGAAAGCTTTCTATAGTTGTAGCTACAACAAAGTTGTAGCTATAGCTACAACTATAGCTTTCTATAGCTCTAATATCTAGCACTGTACGTCATGAAATTGACCACCTTCTTTTGCCTTTCCTTACAGAGATATTTCTTTGTGTTATTTTTTGTTAATACTTCTCATTTATTGTGAGACTTTTTCCTCTGAAAACTCCCATTCAACTTCTTTTGAGAGTTTCCATAGAAAATAGATTTCTTTTTACCAAAGAAATTGCCTTAGAATTGTCTTTGCTGGAATGCATGTGTTCTGCTAAGTGATAGATACTGAGATATCTTGGTGGGCTCAGAAATTAATTTCCTTTACGTTTCATGGCCTTGCACACTGGTTCCTACTGTTGATTGTTACTCATATATCACTCTCTCCAATTATGAACTCTGCTTGAGAAAAACTGGCTGGAGGAAACATAAAAGTAGATCAATCATAATATTTATACCTCCTGGGAAGAAACCCATTACATTTTCCTGGTCCACAAATACAATATTAAATTAACTTTCTTTTAATTTATCAAACGCAAGGCATTTATTTATTCATGCATTCAACAAATAAATTTATTGAGTGCCTACTATGTATCAGGCACTGTTGACATGGCCAGAGATAGGCATAGCAAATCAAACTGAAAACTCCCTGGCTTCATAGCACTTACCTTCTAGTGGCTTGTGTGTGTGTGTGTGTGTGTGTGTGTGTGTGTGTGTGAATGCGTGCACATGACTTCACACACACACACACACTAAGTGCCAACACTTGAGAGGTTAAATTGGTTATTTAGCATATTTCTTAACTTCCATAGCCCTAATAATGTAAAATAAAATATCACCAGTGAAGTGTAACATATTTATGGAGAAGTACACAAATCCTAAGTGTACAGCTCCATGAATTTTCAAAAGAAGAATACATCATTGTGGTCATCCATTCCATATTGATAAATAAAGCATTACTAGCCTCCCATTAAACCTCCTTCCCCCCACCCCTGCTAGTCACTAACCCCTTTCCCCACAGATAACCATCATGCTAACTTCTATCACTGTCAGTCTGTTTTTAACTTTATACATATTGAGTCTTACAATAAGTTCTTCTTTTTGAAGGTGTCTGGCTTATTTCGTCAATCTTTTTTTTATATATATTTCTCCATGTTGTTGTGTGTAATAGTAGTTTGTTCATTTTTGTTGCAGCATATTATTTTGCTATAAAGTTATGTCATAATTTATCATCATTCATTCATTCTACTATTGACATTTGAATTGTTTCTGGGTTGGGGCTATTAATAATAATGTTGATATGAATAGTCTCATACCTGCAGTTTGGGGCACATACTTGTTGAATATGTATTTATGTTAAATATGTATTTATGTTTTATAATAAAATCTAGAAGTGCAGTTACTGTGTTATAGAGTATGTCCAGGTTCTGTTTCAGTAGATTATGCCAATCAGTTTTCTGGAATGGTGATTCTTTTTTACACTCCCACCAGCTGTAGATGAGAGCTCCATTTGCTCTATATCCTCACCAACATTTGGTGTTTTCCAACTTTTTAATTTTTTGCCATTCTGGTTGGGCATACAAGGAATTTTCATGTGGTTAACATATAAATTTCTCTGGTGACTACAGAGAATTTTTATATTGGGCATTTGGATATTTTGTGCAGTGCCTCTTCAAATCTATTGTCCGGTTTCTACTGTATCCTCTGACATTTTCTTGCTGAGTTGTAGGAGTTCCTTTTAGATTCTGGATAGTAATCCTTTGTAGTATTACAACTGTCTTTCTCACTCTGCAACTTCGAATTTCCTCTCTCAGTATGTTTTGATCAACAACATAAATGCTTAACTTTAAAATATAGCAGGCCAAGTTTTCAGTGTTCTATTTTTATTATCAACACTTTTTATGTCCTGCTTAAAAGTTTTTTGCCCCCACTTACCACAGTCCTAAAGATATATTTTTTTATTTTCCTCTAGATTTATTATATAAACTTTAGTATTTACATCTATAATATATCTGAAATTAATTTTTGCCTATAACATTACTACGAATTAAAAATCATTTTTCCCTACATGAATATTTTGTGTGGATGATATTTGAGGGAAATTAGATAGATAAATAGGAAGTGAAGCTAAAAATATTATTAATATTTAATAATGAAAATAGCAAACACTTCATATAGAACTTATTATGTACAATACTGCCCTACACATTTCAGATATAAAACTCATGTGCTATGACGTAGATACTATTAGTAGGATTTCCATTTTACAGATTAAGAAACTAAGGCTCATGGAGATCAAGCAGTTTGCCTAGGGTCACACAACTAGTAAGTGGCAAAGCCAACATCTCACTTAGGCATTATGCATGTGGGACTACTGTTCCTCACACAAGGCAAAGTCACCACTCAATACAGCTCACATTGTTTATGGCCCATTATATAAGTGGGGTTGCAATGCTAAATTTGGACAACTTATTTACACAGTGAAAATTATGTGACTTTAGCAAAATTAAATAATAAAATAATGTGTAGCTGCAGGATGTGTGTTTTTCCTCCCACCAATCTCTCATTTTACCCTGATTTTAGCACCTCCATTTACGTTTCAGGCAGACAGAACTACTCTGTGAGCAACTTTTCTTTAATTCTAAAGAGTGTGTCACTATCTCAGGTTCCAGTACACTGGGCATGCTAAAAATGAAGCATTTAGGTCCATTTTTCCATTATAACCCACTCCTATAGCAGTTGCTGTGATTTTACCAAGAGCTTCAAGAACAGTTTCCATTTCAGCTGTCCTTGTTTATGTGGCTTGAAGCCAGCCCTTTAAAATCAATTCTGCTTGCCCTTGACTCTAGTGGTTGAATTTCTACTTGATTTCTATTTCTTATTCTTTCTCTCTTTTATTTAAATCCTGGCTTCCATTTAAAATGGAAGGAGAAATGCACCTAAACCTTTAAATACTGATAGCACCAGCAGACTGTAAGGTTATAGCCCACCTTGTTGACCTGGGATGTCTACAGTCACTGATGGCCATGGGTTTGTGTAAAATGTATGTCTAGAGTCACTGATGGCCACTGGCTTGTGCGTGGCAGCTGTGGTAGCCTACCTCAATTGCAACACACTCCTCAACCAATAAGCTAAATGAAGTGACCAAGGAGCAGTACGTGGTTTAAGGTGTTTAGAGGAAATGCATCATGAGATGGAAGCCACAGACAAACCTGGTGAGGACAGTGCAGTTGGTCCTTTTCAAGCAGTTAACTAGCCTTTCTCATGTAGAGCAATGCAAGCGTTTGGGGCAACCATATCATATTACATGGCTCTAATGAGTTTTCAAATCCAGTAGCCCATATGACTAAATAGTTTATAAATAGAACTTTAGATGTAGAAAACAGAAGCACAAAGTATAAGTCATGACTGAATAAGTTCGATTTAATTAAAAGTTATTTGAGGTGGTGTTGAGGGAGTTGCCTCAGCCCAGGCACCTGGCGAGGCAACTGTTAGTGTTAACTTTGAAGCACAATTTTCAAATGCAACTGTGCTGCTAGGAAGAAATCTCTAAACGAAGTGGTGGAGGATGGAAGGAGCCATTGCAAAGTTCCAGGAAATATTTATGTATATATTAGGAGGAGGAATAAGCAAAAACCAGAACAAAATTTTCCATAAAAGATGATAGGCATTACTTTATTTTGTTTTTGTTTTGCTTTGAAGGTGTTTCCAGAACCTGTTATTTCTATAGTTCAAGGGCTCCAGCTACTCTAAACCCCTCAGGGAAGGAAGGTCATTTGAGGATATCAAGGATCCTGCTCTGACTCAGCTTCTCAGCATTTACATAACCTTGAGAGTGTCATTAACTGCTCTTTCTCTGACTCAAGTTTCTCAAGGGCAGGGCATGTCTTGTTAAACATGACCTCGAGCAGACACCTCTAGCAGAGGTGTCTCAGATTTTTGTTTCATGAAAAGAAGAATGAAGGAAAAATGGAAGAGATGTTGTTAAATGATATCTAAATTCCCCTTTGACCTTAATATTGTACATTTCTACGTTCAAAAATATACCACAATGAGCAGTTTAGGAACATGCTAGATGTGTGCATATACTCAAGCCAGTGGTTTACCAAAGAGAGTGAGGGTAGGAGGAGGAAATGATCTGCCCAGGCAGGGAAGAGTATTTTAATACTGATATGATTTACAGTTGCAACTACATGGTGATAATTAAATGACTGGCTTTATGTTGATTCTACTTTTGCTTTAAAACTGTGTACTGACAATGCACCTACTTAATGGCAGCTCACACTGCCTGGTAACCCCCTACCCAAATGACTCCATCTTCTTCTTTATCTTTATATTTTCTTATTAAACATCACAAACTTTACTAAGGTTTTTTTTTTTTTTTTTTTTTTTTTCCATAGTGGCTTTCTAAGAACAGTCAACTACATGAGGCAAGAGGAAGCCGCATAACGAAATGGTTTTCAGTGGTCTGGGCAGGTGAGGCCCAATATAAGTAATCAGTGAATACAATTCCAGAAGGTATTAGCAAAACACACCCATAAAATGGCTCTTCCCTAGAGGGTTATTAGAAGATATCAACTACACGGTCTTTTGAAGTTTCTTAGAACCAAAGCGTGCTATGGGAAAGTGGAAGTGTTAGGAGACATGGGACTACTCAAACCTCAAATTTTAATTTAAACAGATTGGCCTTTGCCGAGCTTTGTGGCACCAGGGCTGGGTGCTCACAATGACTGCTCTCTTCGCCTGTCTCAGCCTGGGGCCCCCTGGTCTTCTGTGTCCTCTTATTCTCCCACTGTCACCAGCAAGCAACATTCCACACAAGGTTCCGAATTCACTTTTTAGAACCATCAGACATTTTTGAGAGTTTTATGAGGAAATTGAAGTAACTGGGTTGACTCTAGATTTAGGGAAGAAAAAAATAGTTTAGCGGTATAGACCATTTCTTTTTTTGCTTTGCCCCTAGTCCCTGTTTTCTTTTTCCTCTTCCCCATCTCAAGAGGATGCTGCCATGGGCTTATGGCTTCCAAGCTCCTCGTTAGCCTCTCTAGGGCTGACAGAATCACAGCCAGGTGCAGAGCGGCAGGTGGCTTCCCTTGTTTGCCCCTGTTGCAACCTCCTGGTGGTCTCGGCTCTCCAGCAACCAGTGGCTGGCTGTGAATGGAGCGCTTGTCACCAGCTCCTCCCTACCTCCATCTCAGGGAGCTGGCCTCAGATAGAGCAGCTCCCAGCTAATTTTGAAGACAGAATTAGCTTAAATTAATTGGTTTCTGAATGTTAAATTTATTCTTTTAAATGGCAGAGATTCTGTGGCAGCAGGACAGATGTACCCACAGGCATTGACAGGTGGTCATCTGGTGAGACGATTTGGCCAATGTTCATGAAGTGCCTTCCACAAATATATTCTGTTCGAAACACACACACACGCACACACACACACACACACAACACAAACACTGACAGATGTATTGCTAAGCAAAAGGACTCTCTTACTGAGTTGAGACATGACATTACCTGGCAAAGGTATTTCTACCTAAGTACATTGCGACCGGGTGCAGTGGCTCACGCCTTTCATCCTAGCACTCTGGGAGGCTGAGGCGGGAGGATCGCTTAAGGTCAGGAGTTCAAGACCAGCCTGAGCAAGAGCAAGACCCCATCTCTACTAAAAATAGAAAGAAATTTATTGGCCAACTAAAAATATATAGAAAAAATTAGCTGGGTATCGTGGTGCATGCCTGTAGTCAGGAAGCTGAGGCAGGAGGATCGCTTGAGCCCAGGAGTTTGAGGTTGCTGGGAGCTAGGCTGACACCATAGCACTGAAGCCCGGACAACAGAGTGAGACTGTCTCACAAAAAAAAAAAAAAAAAAAAGTACATTGCATTTGTGCTTCTTATATACCAGGCACATGACTATGCACTGAGCTTCGACAAGTGGCATAGAGAAGTGAGAATAATAGCATTAACAGTCTGAGCTAGCACTGAGATGGGGGAATTCTGCCCAAGAGCACTGGGAAGGCTCCCAGAGAGGGTAATAGTTAAGCTGAGCCTTGAATAAAGAGTTTGATTGATCTATTGTCACTTGACACAGTTACAATTTAAAGCCATGCAAGATAAATGAGATTTTCTGAGGGGATGAGATGGAGAGGTCAGGATGGTAGCCTGGGGTTCTTCTGAGGATATAGGGTGGGTAGTGAGAGTAAGTATGCAGGTGAAAGAGAGAGACTTTTCCTATTCTGCCTATAATCTCCATGGGATGGAATGTGAAGTGAAAAGTCTCAAAACCTACTTCACATATTTCTTTGGACTGCCCCCTGTGGAAACATGGCTCTTTAATATTAAGGCTTGAATGCTTTCCCAAAGAGCAGTTTATTCTGTTCAGAATTTAGGACCACATGTGAATTTGTGAACTACACTTCTATTTCTAAATATTTTTTTCTAGGTGAAATTCACATAAACAATTCAGTAGCATTTAGTACATTCACAGTGTGGTGCAACCATCACCTCTATCTAGTCCCCAAATATTTTCATCACCCAAAAGGAAACCCTATACCCATTAAGTAGTTACTCCACAATCTTCCCTCTCCCCTAACTCCCAGGCAACTAAGAAACTATTTTCTGTCTCTTTGGATTTATCTATCCTTAATATTTTATATAAATGGAATCATACAATATGTGGCCTCTTTTGTCTGGCTTCTTATACTTAGCATAGTGTTTTTGAGGTTTATCCCTGTTGTAGCATCTATTAATACTTCTTTTCTTATGGCCAAATAATTATTTTTACATATATATGCAACAACTTGCTTATTCATCTATTGATGAACATTTGGGTTGTGTCCACCTTCTGGCTATTGTGAATAATGCTGCTAGGAACATGCATGTACAGGTATTGGTTTGAGTTCCTTTTTTCAATCCATTCTAATGGATGTAGTATTAGCTCACTGTGGTTTTGATTTGCATTTCCATAATGACAAATGATGCCCAGCATCTTTTCCTGGGCTTGTTGACCATTTGAATATCTTCTTTGGAGAAATCTCTATTCAAGTCCTTTGCTCATTTTTAATTGAGTTGTTTATCTTTTTGTTGGTGAGTTGTAAGAGTTTCTTTATGCTATACCCTTAGCAAATATATGATTTGCAAATATTTTCCCCATTGTGTAGGTTGTCTTTTCACTTGCTTCATAATGTCCTTTAATGTGAAAAAGTTTTTAATTTTGATGAAGCCCAATTTTTCTATTTTTTCTTTTGTTTCCTATGCTTCTTTTGGTGTTATATCTAAGCATCCATTGCCAAATCCAAGTTTCCAAAGACTTACCCCTATGTTTTCTTCTAAGAGTTTTATAATTTTAGCTCTGTATTTAGATAGTTGATCTATTTTTAATTAATTTTTGACTGTGGTGTAAAGTAGAAATTCATTTGCATGTGGATATTTACTTGTCCCAGAACCATTTGTTGATGAGACTATTCTTTCTCTGTTGAATTGTCGTGGCACGCTTGCCAAAAACCACAGGCCATAAACGTATGGGTTTATTTCTGTGCTCTTAATTCTCACACCTCTCCATTTTTATAAAACTTTCATGATGAAGATTTTAGCCACAATAAATTCCATTTTGTTCATTTCTCTTGATTACTAGACTTTTGAGGGTTTTTCAGGACATGCAATTTCACCTTTATTTTTCCTCCCTCATTCACTAAAGCATTTCTTGGCCTCTTTTCTACTGGTGCTATCCAGTAATCCAGTTGCTCCTGGGGACTGAAAAAAACATTTTTGAATAATTTTTAAATAATAAATTTGGCTATTGTGATGATACAGCCCTTACTACACTGGCATGGAGGCCCTCACACATTCTTCCATTTGTTCCCTTGAGTTCCCTTAAAAATAAGCCATTTATTGAAAATGAAATGATTTTACCTTAAAGCTCCTATTCTTGTTTTATAAGAATAAAAAGGTTTTGTTCACATGAAATGTCACTTCTGCAGCTTCCTTCTAAATTTACTCCACCTGCACTATCCTGTGTTTTGCTCCACATTTGTAGTTCTTTGGCCAGAGTTCTCTGACTGATTATTTACCTGTTGAAATATTTACATTGACTCTTTGAGGCCACAGCTGCTCCTGGCAGAATTTCTGTGCAGCCCCAATGGGCCGGTCTCTGAACTTTTCCAATTGAAAAGGTCAGGCAGTTATGGGGACTGACAATTTTTAATTTTGTAACCTCTGTGGAAAGCTGAACAGGGCAGACTTGAACAAATAAATCAGTGTGAGCTGGCCAGGAAGCCCACTGAAAACTACCATGGGAGTGAAGAAGAGGCAATTCGGCTCCAATAAACAAAGAGGGGTCCTGGGTGCTTCTGTGACAATGTCAAGCTGTGTCATCATGTGGACGGATGGAGGTTTGAGTTACTAATCCCTTAAATCTCCTGCAGGCCTTGTCCGGTTAAGAGATCTCAGTTGAAGTTCATTCCATTTATCCTGATCCAAAGAAGATTACTTACTGATTTACGATGTCTCAGAAAAACTGATGTTGGAATGCCCAAGGAACTTTGTTTTCTGCTGGATATTTAAGAGTCTTGCAGTCGGAAAGCCTCAAGATGCCTTGACCACAAAAGGGGAATTTGCTAGAATTTTATCTTTAATTTGAAACCACTGCCTTCTACTACTATGAAAGAGAGAGTCATGTCCATGCCATGTCCCAAGATGCTGGGACAGCACTTAGTCACTGCAGTTCTTGAATTCTTGCTGTGGATAAATGGAAGGAGTTCAATGCACCCAGCTCTATGAGGAGTGAGATGTCTTCTCTTGAATCAGACATTTCCTGTTAGCCTTGGGAAGAAGTTTGATTATTTTGCACTCCCTACATTTAGCCTCTTGGGATTCACAAGACAAATTATAGAGAAGGAACTTTGTCCAATCAGTGTCACAGGGGAAGTCACAGCACACCCAAACTACTGTTTCTAATGTACTGTGTCCAGACTCAAGTTAAGAAATACAGAGTCAGAGAGTGTCTTATAGTACTTCTTTATCTTCCTTCTATCTCAGTCTTTTATAGAATTAGGCTTTCCGACTGCACCCTTCTGCTCTAATGAAGCTGCTCTCTCAAAGCTTCCATACCGGCTTGGCCTTCTTGAGTCATCTTGAGCTTCCCAGCCCCTACCTCCACCTGTCCATTCCTGCAACACCTGCCTCCTTTGGGTTCCCAAGCATCAATCTCTTCTGCTTCTCCTCTACTTCTTTGACAGCTCTTTCTCAGTCCTTCACTAGTTTCCTGTCTTTTGACCCTGGAGGTGTATTTTCTACAAAGTTCTGAGCTTCACCCTCTTTTCTTCATCCTGTGTATTCTGTCTGGGTGACCCCATCTCTGTCATGGCTTTAGTTATCACCCATATCCTGGTGCCTCTCAAATATGTAGTTTTCACCTGTCTCCCAAACTCCAGGCACATTTACACCTCCCTTCTGGACACCTCCACAGGAGTTCCCTGGAAAATAGTCATGTAGGTGTACCTTTAACTTAGCTTTCTGAACTCTATAGAAAATGTTCTTATTCTCTGTATCTTACCTTTGTTAAAAGTCTCCAACTATATAGTGAAGTCACCTTCACTCATACCTGAAGTTTAAACATCCTGTTAATGGCACTTCCAGAATACTTTCATATATCGCCTATCTATGCCTACATCATTGCTCCATGTAAGGGCACAACAATCTAATGGTCTGCTGACTCTTAGCCTACAAGCTCCATGAAGGGCAGAAACTTATGTCTATTTTGTTCACCACCTACTTCTTACATAGCACGGCACCTGTCACATTGTAGAGAACTTATAAATAATTGTTAAATAAATGGACAGATTTCAACCCTAGATTCTCTCTCCTTTAATTCATTCTACACAACTATTAGAATTAACTAAAATAAATATATGATCATAACATCATTTGTCCTGAAACTTTGAATGATCACCTCCCATTTACTTCAGAGTAAGGACCATTGTGTCTGATTGTAAACTCAAGAACTTTCACAGAACGGTCCTAATTTACTTCTGAGGACTCATTTCCTACCACTATCTTCCAGCACTCTACCTGTTGGAAAGATCTCTCTGCCAGAAACACCCTTGTGTCCTTTGTATCTGAGATGATATGGTCCTTTGTCTATTATGGTCCTTTGAGTGGTCAAGTTTTAAAAAATTAGGAATTAGGAACAAAGTTGATATAATAAGACTTTGGAGTATAACTAAATCTTAGGAAGAGGAAAAAAATAAAGCTGCCATTCCAAATCTCTATCTTTAAAAATTACTTTTCTTGTTTCCTCCATTCTTGAAGTAAATCATGACAAACTATAAAAGCTAAAAATTACCTTAAACATTATAAAATCTAGGAGAAAATCCTCAATATTTATATTAACACCCTGAAACACCTCTATAAAACATTTTTCTACATATGTTGGCTACATACTTTAAAAATATTTTTATCATGGTAAAAATGCATATCATAAAATTTGCCATTTTAACCATCTTAAGACTCAAAGTTTCTTTACACTCATCTCCACCAACCCAACTGCAGAAACAAAGGGGGAAAGGAATTGAGTGGCTCGCATCTCACACCTAAGGTTTCTGAGATCAAGGAGAAGCTTCGAGGAGGTGCTGGCAAGGGAGTGGTAGAGACCAAGCCTCCAAGGAATGGGAAGGGGTAAAGAAAGTAGGTTTTAGGGGTGGGGTCACAAAAGCGAGGGAGGAGACCCCAGGGTGATGAGAGCAGCTAGACCCTGGCTTGGACACACACAGAAGTGAGTGGGCATGGCCCTGCTAGGCTCCCAGCCCGGCCCTGTCCTGTACACTGGCATTTTACCACTGATAACAACAGGCAAAGCACTTCATCTTTTGTACAGTGTGCACGTGTGTGTGTGTCTGTGTGTGTGTGGTGTGCCCATGTGCTGTGCAAAGGATGGAGAATAGATCACCTCTCCGACACCCATATGTCACCTACAGGTACTCTCCAGTATTCAGTGTAGACAAGGAGAACTGAAGAGCAAGGCAGGGGTTCACCCAACCAGCTCACCTGTCTTCGGGCTCCTGCTGTCTTTCATGGGTCTCTCTGTTCTTCTCAACTAGATCCCAAGTTCACAGAGAACAAAGCTTTTGACTTTGCCTAAATATCCTCAGGGCTTTGCTCAGGGTCTTGTGCCTTGTGGCCACTCAGCAAATATAATCGACTTGGCTTTTACAAAGGCTGTAACTGAGGCCCAAAGCAACTAAACTGCTTTTCCAGCGGTCCACAACTTGTTAGCAGCTGAGCCAGGATGGGATGGCAGCTTTTTCTT
This sequence comes from Mirza zaza, assembly GCA_008750895.1. NCBI lineage: Eukaryota > Metazoa > Chordata > Mammalia > Primates > Cheirogaleidae > Mirza > Mirza zaza. The sequence continues at coordinate 155,209 of VSMD01071491.1, read as the reverse complement.
TCAGAAGTAAAGCTCAATGTTTTCAGCCTAAAAGTTTCAGTTATTTGCATATATTTACTTAGAGAGGAATTATAGAAGATGCACAGTGCTTATTTTCTTCAACCATGTTGTCATCTAAAGTAAGGGTTTTCAAATGGGAGATGGTGTCACAGTGAGTACAAGGTCAGGTTTCAAAATTAGAGGGAAGTCCTGATAAGATGCCCACAGGCAAGTCCTTTTCCTCCTAAGCTAAAGATATCCTCACCCATGAAAAGAGAATACACACAGACTAGTGATGGTGTAAGATTAAAGAATATAGCCTGAGGTCTACCAGTTAGCAGTTCCTCAAGTATATCATTTGTATAACAACTATACCAATTACCCATTCACTCTATTTTTTATCATGATAATTTACTCAAAATGAGAAAAGCAATCACAATAAATTACAAATTATAAAGGCTAAAAGTTACCTTGAACTTTACAAGATACAAGGGGAAAAAACAATATTTATAGTAACAGCCTGAAACATCTCTGTGATACTTTTCTGTACATATTTTGGCTATATACTTAACACATTTATTTAGTGTGGTAAAATAGACATATCATAACATTTTCCATTTTAACCATCTTCCGGTGCACAATTCAGTGGCATTGAGTATATTCACAATGTTGAGCAACCATCGCCACTATCTATTTGCACAACAGAGCCTGGGAGAGCTGTTCACTTAAAACATGATGTGAATGAGCTGTGCAGCACCAAGGCCTGGACGTGCTACCTTGTCTCTCACTTCCAAGCTTTGGCACAATTTTTCTCTCTTCCAGGAGCATTATTCCAAATCCTTCTGCCTCCTATCCGTCTGGTATTCCTGCTCACTTCTCAGTCTCAGCTGGGTAGACATTTGAAGCCCTTATGGAATCCCCCTAAACTAGATTGGGTGCCCATCCTTGAGCTCCTCCTCCATGCTCATCCAACTGTAGTTAGATTTTCACACTATTTTTGGCTGCCTTTATTTAGCCTGTCTGCCCTTCTAGACTGTGAGCTCCTCCAGGGTGAGAATTGTGTTTTGTTTACCACTTAGCAGGTGTTCTGTAAATATCCGATGAATGAGGGAATGGAATAGCCAATCACCTACCACTTCTTATGTAAGGGCTGCTTGGAAGTTTCCTTTACCTGTATTATTTCCCTGAAATCTATCCATTCTTTCACCCATGTATTCATCCTTACAACAAATGCTATTTAAGGATCTTTTCCATGAGCCAAGCACTGATTTTAGACTTTGGACTACAGCAGAGAATAAGAAACAGAAATCACTGATTTTGTGCAGTTTACTGTAGTTAGGGAGTGGGAGAGAGTGTGTGGAAAAGCAGAAAATAAACAAATAAATAAGTAAAATATATAGCATGCCTCATAGATTCATCGGTAGTAATAAATATGAGGTTTAAGAATTCAAATATAACGTTGAAAGGGAATATTAGGGTGGAGGGAGAGAAAATACTGGAGTGTATGGTTCTATGGGGGAAAGTTAAGGTTATTGGATTGGGAGGTCTGGGGCTTTGGGAGAGGACTGGGTACCCGCCCCCCCTGAGAATGGGGAGAGGAAGACTAGCAGAGCCAAAAAGGCAGAGAAAGGGAGGCAAAATGCTGAAGCTAGTCAGTATTACCAAAGTCTGACACTGGTTTGGAGTTGGGCAGGGAAAATAAAGAGGGATGGAAGGCCTGTGGCGGGGGGGGGGGGGGGGGGGGGGGGGATATGAGATAGTTTCCAGCAAGACTCAAGGAATTAGCCAGAAGGTGCTTCTCTGGAAGATAATACCCCACAATACTTCTAACCTTTTCCTTTCCAGCTGCAGAAGAAAACGAACACATGGTATAATTTTTTAATTGTTCGGAATCATTGTGTGGGAGTACAGTTTTCCACAAGATGTGACATCTTTAGCACTAGAAATAGTCCTTTCACTTGAACTATAGAGTTAAAATATCTTATGTCAAAATAATCATTTTTAGATATCCTTCCAGAACAGTCTCATAGCTGTTTGAAAACAGGATAGTGTTTTCCATCTCTCTCTTCCCAGACTCCAGCATAAAGCCAGGGATGGAGCAGGCCAATGTGGAGAATATAAGCCTAGAAAGAGAAGAAAGATTTGTGAGCAGGACTTTCAGTGGAAATACATTGCTTCTGCAATTTTTTTTATATTTGAGACTTTTATTTTCAAATTTATTATAACATTTTTCTCATTTTAAAGTAATACATTTTCTTTCCATATGGAATGCTCGAAAAAGAGGGAAAATATGTAACGTATTTCTCCCAATCATGCAAGCTGAAAGCCTATTAATATTAATAATAACTCGTACTTCAATGGTTCTTTCTCCTCCTTCCTAATCCAAGTGCTTAAATCCCTGAACAGTTAGTATCCCCTCCTACCCTCCTTATTTTTAGACTGTATTGAAAGTCTGTATTAATCACCTGCTGTCATCTGAATGCTAGTGTTGCCCCCAGATTCATATATTAAAACCTAATCACCAATGTGGTGGAATTAGGAGGTGGAAAGAGCAGAGCCCTCGTGAATGGGATTAGTGTCCTTATGAAAGAGGCCTCAGAGAGATTTCTTGCCCTTTCCACCATCTACAAACCAGAAAGCAGGCTCCCACCAGACATGGAATCTGCCAGCACCTTAGTCTTGAACTCCCAGACTTTAGGATGCTGAGAGAGAAATTTCTATTGTTTATAAGCTACTTTGTCTATGGTATTTTATCATAGCAGCCTGAATATCACCACCCCAATTAACCCTACTATGCACCTTCAAATTCCCACAGTGGGAAAAATACAGGCTAAAGCTTAGCCCCTTGCTACAAATACAAAGAAGGTAGTTGACAAGTCACTAAATCAAATATAGAGATTTCCATTGTTCACATTTTAAGGTTTTCCTTTATTTCTGGTGTTTCATTGCATATTTATTATAAAGCTGGGACTGTGTCGTATATGAATTTAATATACAGGTCTTTAAAAAAATCTTATATACAGAGCATTGAATGTATCATGCCTTTCAGTTGTAGAATACTTCATTATTGATCATCAATCCAAGAAAGGCCCTTTTCTATTATAAATATAACAATAATAATTATTGTTAGTCCTTTCTGATGAAAATACTCCCCTAATATATTTGATATATGAAATATATCACCTTGCATGTGAACTGTTTTTGATATATGCAACATGTTGCATTTCTCCATAAATGTGTTCTTTAATATGTATTTTTCCTAAAATTTCATTCTGTCCTTATTTATTTTTACTTGACACTATGTTTTACAGATGTATCACAGCACACACACAGTTTTGTCATTACATAGTATGCATTTACTACATTTTTCTTATTTTTTCTTCCAGTGTTGAACAAGTAGATTACTCTAACATCTCTTTGCCACAATCAATATGACAAATGTCTCTTACATGTTCCCATAAGGACCTGTGTAAGTGTGTCTTGTGATATATATCTAAAGTGGAGTTACTGAGTCATAAGAACTCAACTTCTCTAAGTAATACTACATTGCTTTCCATCTCCCCACATTCTTATAGACACTTTGTAACATATTCTAATTTTTGCTATTAGGATACCTTTAAATCAGTATCACATTGTGCTTCTTATTCATATTTTTCTGATTGTTATGCGGTTTTGAATTCTTTTTCTAGAATTCCATACCTCTGAGGTTTCTCCTTCTGTAGAATGTATACTCATAGATTCACTCACTTATCCAATTTTTACATGTAGCATTACATCTTGAATATTTTCTCATATTATTCATGAACAATAGTTATAATGGGTTTATAATATTTCATAATATACCACATGTTTTTAAATCATTGCTCTTTTAGTAGACCTTTAAGTGGCTTCCAATTTTTTGCCAACTGCTGATAAACATCCCTGTACTGAAATCCTTGTCTACAAGTGTGATTATTTCTTTTGGACCATGTCTTGGAAAAGTCATTGATTCAAAGGAAATGAAACATTTTATGTCATTTAGTACATATTGCCAATTTGTTTCCCTAAAAGATTATGACATTAACAGTTTCATTAGCAGTACATAAGAGTACTTGTCTTATCATGCACTTGTATTTTCTGAATCATCACCAACCTGATATTCGAAAATCTCTAGCTCATTTTTACTTTAAATTGCTCACCAGTGACACCTGGACCTATTTACTGTAGATTAGAGATTTGTATTTCTTCTTTTGTAAATTATCTCTTTGTGCTCTTTGCTTAGTTTCTCTAGAATGTTTGCATTACATTTTTTATTTGCAAGAACTCTTTATATAAATAGTGTTTATTCGATGTTGCTTTCTGTATCTCTGGCCTGTGGTGATAGAGTTCTAATACTTGAGAAAATGGCAGTTGTTGGGAGCTTGTCTTTTGTGGGTGGCTAAGAACAGTAGGATGCAAAAAGTGCTACTAGACATCTGAAAAAGTAAGGAAAATAGCTGTAAGCACAAGTAGAGTTTCAGATAACACTTTCTAGCAGCCAAACAGTTTTAGGTGATCTGCAGAGTCTCCATCAGAAGGGCTGACTGTCACCTCTCAGCAGGGAGGTACCAAGGATCCCCTCTGTTCTGCATCTCAGCTAATTGCTTCACCTTAGCCCTGCTCATGTTTGACTGCGTTAGGAGACTCTCATTGACCACAGCAGGCCCACGGCCTTTGAGGTAATGCTGAAATATCAAGAATTCAACAAATTTGAACTTTAAGACAAAAGCTGTAGGCAAGTCTAATATTTTCTTAATATCTGCTTTTAATGCAAGTTACAGATAATTCCATTTTATGTAGTTTCCAAATCAGATCTGCCGTACCATAAACCTATTTGTAATTCTCAAGTATTTAATAGCACAGCACTTTGTTCTGTGCTGTGTCACATTTTGCTGAAAGCCAGTGCATTAACCTCCGGGGAAGTCTTGAAAACGTGTGACCAGTGTTCCTGTTTGCACTTAAGGCTGAACATGTGTAAGGCTAATCGTAGAGCCATGTAACTGTCATGCTGCAAGGGGTACTGAAATCCCACCTGTCTCTCTTTTGCTTCAGAGATATCTTCCCCTTTCTCCTGAGAGAGGGGAGTAGTCATTTATCCTGGAACTGTTGCTAACTGGCTGCAGAACATACAGCTCATACTAAATAATGCTTGACACTTGATTTCTTATCAACTCCTCAGCTGGGCAAATGTCTGACCACTCCCAAGCCCTTCTTCCTTGGCTACCAGGTGCAGAACCTAGACACAAACCTCTGGGAACTTTAAAAAGGCGAACAGGGCAATAAAGAGTAATCTTCACTACTTGTGTGCATGTCCTTATATGTACCAGAGGGAATATGCTCACTAGAAAGCTACTTTTCTGTCATGGCTTCTAGTTCTTTATCCTATCACTGAATGTTCTCATAGGTGCGTCATGCAGTGGGGGTGGAGGGTGGGGGGGTTAAGACGTATTTCTACATTGTTAACGGTAGATAATTTACTCATAATAAAATTCATAGATTTCAAATGTAGCTGGAAGAGTTTTGACAAATACATACATCTGTTTAATCACCACCTCAATCAAGATCTAGAATATGTCCATCCCCCCAGAAAGTTTCCTCATGCCCTTTCTAGTCATTCCATCTTAATTCCTGCCACTCTACTTTCTATAACTATATTGTAGTTTTGGTTGTTCTAGAACTTCATATGAATAGAGTCACATGATATGAATTCTTTTGAATATGGTTTCTTTTGCTCAATACAATGCTTTGAGATTTAATCTATGTTGTTGTGTGTATCAGCATTTCATTATTATTGTTTAGTGGTATTTGTGTGAAAACATGACAAATTGTTTAGCCTGGAAATTATTAAGTGATATTTGGGTTGTTTCAAGTTTTTGCTTTTTATGTAATTTTATGAACATACGTTTTCATTAGGACATAAAAATCATTGACCGTTAAAAAGAAAGACTGATAAGTAGGACTACTTTAAAGTTAAGAATTCCTTTTTATCAAAAAGTACATTAAGAGAGGGAAATGCAGGCTGCAGAATGGGAGAAGATAGTTGCAATGCTACAAAGGATGCAATTACCCTACTTCCAAACAAGGTCACATTCTGAGTATTGGGGCTTAGTATTTGGGAAGGGACACAATTCAATCCATATAATACAATTTCTGTGTCTTTTCTAGGCATTTTTTCCCTGATCATTATGGGTTGAATTTCCTGGTTATTTGAGTGCCTGTTAATATTTGATTGGATGTCAGATGCTATGAAAGTTACATTATGGTTTGCTGGAGAATTTTTTATTCATTTAAATATAGTTTTCATCTTTGTTCAAAGACACACTTAAATTAATTAGAAATAATATCACCTTTTTTTGGATTTGGTTGAAGACTTTATTAGCTGGGTCCAGAACAACTTTTTGTCAGGTTCTTATTCACTCTCACAACTGTGACAATATCTGAGGATCATACTTGGTGCTCCAGGTGTTAGGGGGTATTTCCACTCTGGCTGGTGTGATCATTGAGGGCTGTTCTATCATATCCTTCCTGGTATAGTTTCCTAGCCTTATGTAGTTTCCTCATATGCATACACTGATCAAGACTCAGCCAAAAACTCAAAGGGAACGTTCTACACACGCCCAAAGCTCTCTCTGTTTATCTCTTTCTATCCCTTACTCTTCCCTTTGAGTTCTAGTCACCTTGGACTCCACAACTCTGTCTTCTCAACTTAGGGATATTGCCGAGCCATTCCTGCATTGCACCTTGTGAATCCCCTCAAGGCACTAAGCTGGGACAGTTTGGGGGTTCACTGTGTTTCTTGCCCTTTTCTCAGGGATAACTGTCCTGTGCTGCCCATTGTCCAAAATCTGGAAAACACTCTTTTTTGTATTTTGTTCACTTTTAACTTGTTTTAAAGTGGGAAGTTTAATCTGGCCTTCTTCCTTCATTCTGGCCAAAGTGAAAGTCTTTAAATTTGATTTTATATTTTCATTTGACACCTGTTTATTGAGTAGCTACTATGTGCCAGGCACTGTTTTAAATGCAGGGAATGCATCAGTGAATAAGAGCAGATAATAATCCCAACATGTGTACAATGTGGGCAATCAAGCAATGAAGAAACAAATAAACAAATGGGATGTCAGATGGAATTGTGTGCTAAGAAGCAAATTAAGGCAAGAAAGGTAAACAGGGAGTGCTGATGGTGTGAGGGGATTGTGATTTAAAATCAAGTGGTTAGGGAAGAGGCCACAGAAAAGAAATCATGACAGCAAAGGTCTGGAGGAGGTGAATGAGCAAGGCATGGATGTTTGAGAAAAATGCTTCAGTTTGGGAGAACAGGAAGTACAGATGCCCCAAGGCAGGAATATGCTGGAAATGTTTAAAGAGCAGTAAAGAGGCCAGTGTGGCTAGAGTGGAACAGATGAAGGAGGAGCCATGGGAGACCAGGACAGATTTGTAGTGGCTGGAGTTACAGGGGCTGATCTTGTACAGTCTTGAAGCTCATTATGAGCATTTCAGTTTTTATTCTGAATTATCAGAGGCATGAAATATTCCCACTTTTGTTTTAGCAGGATCCCCTTGGCTACTGTGTTGAGAACACAAAGTGAAAGGGCAAGGGCAGATGTTCGGAGGCCTTTGAAATAATCCAGGCAAGAAATGATGATGATTACAGCCAAAAGGGAGAAGAGTTAGTGTCTAAGGAATGCAGATAGATTTTGGATATATTCTGATAGTTGACAGAATTTGCTATTATTAGGTTTTAGACCCAAGCAATCCTCCTTCCTCCTCTCAATTAGGGCTCAACACTACCTTGTAATACTACGGATAGAAGAATTAGAAGTTCATATTCTTCATGCTATTTTATTATGCTAGGCTGAACCCTGCAGGAACGTCTAGAGGCTTCCTTTGGAGACAGACAGAAGCAGCCTTTAATGTGCTTCTCCTGGGAGCATAAATCTGCCATTGGCCTCATTCTTATTACACACAGATCCCAGTAAGTCTGTTTTGCAGTGCTTTTGACTACCTGAAACAGTAGGAAGACTATTTTTTTTAAATCAATGTGCAAATGAAAAGGAATTTATATTTTCTTCCAAATTTGACCTTGAGTATTTGTTACAAACACCTAGGTGGTATTTTAAAAGTGTCAACAAAATGAGCTCTTAAAAGTCATTCATTTACTTAAGCATTTGGGGACCTTTCTGATTCTTTTATTCCTTTTTTTAAAATTTTTAGCTCATCTGTGTTTGAGCAGACTTGGATGGCGTTTCAAAATGTACTACCTCTGGTTTTGCTATATATGTAAAATATGGCTTGCTTCAACAATATCTCTGATGGCTTGAACCATTCTTTTCACTTAGTCATTCATTAAACAGACATTTATTGAAGAGCTACTGTAAGCCAGGCCCTGTGCTATATGGTCAGAGTTAAGCTATTTCTTATCCATAGATTGCAATGTCCTGCTCCTCAAGGGATAATCACACATATGGAATATATAATTTATAATGTGATAAAAGTTAGGAAAAGAACCTGCTGGTATGGGAAAATTTAGGAGGACTTTTTATGCCAGTTTTGGGGATGTGAGTTTCTCAGCTGAAGGGTTGGTGGTGCAGGGAGAAGGGAGTGAAGGCTGGACATTTGTAGGGGCAGCAGTGTGAATGAAGGCTATAGGGTAAAAGAAATCACAATGCACTGGGGACCTGCATGTGCTTCAGAATGGGTGGAGCTTTCCCTTAGAATAAGGAACTATGAAACTAAGGAGTCAAGCACGGCACAGATTACCAGACTCCATGCTAAGGGGTTTGCATTTTAATTGTAGATCAATGGGAACCATTGAAAATCTCTTTTAGCAGGGAGGTGGTATTACATCAAGAAAGGTCACTCTGGTTACAGTGCAGAGAATGGATCTGAGTACAGTGAGATCAGAGACAAAGAGACCTGCTAGTGAGCTGCTGCAGTAGCCTAGGAGCATGATGCTAATCGCCTGAAATAAGCTCCTGCCAGAAGTAGAATTGGAGAATTTCAAAAGATAACAAGAGAGAATCCAAAGAATAGGTATGAGTGCTTTGTAGGAAGGGAAAAGGTAAGGAAAAATCCAAGTCTTCTAGCTGAGACACAGTGAAATAACAGTACCATTGATTGAGATATCAGGCACAGATAGAGAAATAGCTTTGGATGACCTGTGATAAATTCGGTTTGGAACAAATTGAGTTTAAGCTATCTGTGGATATCCATCTGGTGATGTCCATTGCTATTAGTCATGTAGGTCTGGAGCTCGGGAGAGCCATCCTAGCTAGAAATATGGTTGAGAATCAGAGCATATAGATGGTCATTGGAGCTTTGAGGGCAGAAGAGATTACAGAAGAATATAGTCTGGAAGATGGAGCATGGGCCTCTGAGAAATGCTGACATTTAAAGGAATTGACAAGAAAGAGTAGCTGGCAAAGAAGATTGTGATGTAGCAGCCAGTGAGGTAGAAAGAAAACCAAGCCAACATGGTATGAGGGGAATGTGGAACTGCGGAATCTGAAATAGTCAAGGACTTTCAGAAATCCAGGTAGGTCAACCATGTTCAACCCTGATGCACCTTCAGGTCAGATGGAGCGTGTAGAGGCTGTTGCATTGAGCCAAAGCAAAGCCATCCCTTGTTCTTAGCGAGAGAAGTTTCAATGAAGTAACGAGGGAAGAGGCCAGACTGTAGGGAGACCAGAGATATGCAAATAGAAAGAGCTGATGTAGACTCCTAAAGAGGAGAGAGCACAGCACCAAAGCTAACGTGGCATGTGAGGTCCATGCAAAACTTTTGCTGTCGCAGTTGTTTCCTGAGATGACAGAGAGATGCACTTGTTTAAATGCCGATTAGGAAGGGTCGTATAGAAGGAGCAATTGGAGTTACTGCAAAGAGAGGTGGTGCCTGATTGAACAGTGTTTTTGAGGCAGCAGGAATGGTTGGATCCCAAGGCATCTGTGGGGGGAGTAGCCACACCAAAGAAGAAAAGTACTTCTGAAAAGATCAGGCCTGGGTTAAAGGTGGATATCTGTTATGGATTCAATCGTGTCTCCCAAAATTCGTATATTGAAATCCTAATTCCTAGTCCCTCACAATGTGAACTTGTTTGGAAATCAGATCATCACAGATGTAATTAGTTAAGATGAGGTGATACTGGAATAGGGTGAGTTCCTGATCCAATATGTCTAGTGTCTTTGTATAAAGGGGAAATGGGAACACGAACATGCACACCCAGGTAGAAGCCATGTGTTGAAGGCAGAGATCGGGTGATGCAGCAGCAGGCAAGGAACACCAGCAGAAAGATTGCCAGCAAACCACCAGAAGCTAGGAGAGTGATCTGGAACAGATGTTTCACGAGCACCTTCAGAAGGAACCAGCTCTTGATCTGGTACTTCTGGCCTCCAGCACCGTGTGACAATGAGTTAAATTTGCTTAAGCCACCCAGTCTGTGGTACTTTGTTACATCAGCCCCAGTAAAGTAATACAGTACCAGCGGACGTTAGCTTGCAAGGTGAAGGCCAGCAAGTCAATGGAGTTCTGACCTGATGGAGCTACTTTTCCTATGACCTTGAACCCAGTGTTACCTTTGTGGAGTCAGTGGGGAAGGTGGCATGGGGCACTTGAAGATAAGTGGAGAAGACTAGAAATAACCATTCTGAACAATGGAAAGCAGCAGTCTAAAAAGAAATACAAGGTTGCTAGGCAGTACTGAAGCTCCCATTGAGTTTGGATCTCAGTAATTTCCTCTGTGTGTGTGTGTGTGTGTTTGGGGGTTTTTGTTTTTGTTTTTTAAAGAGTCCTTCCGGTAGCACTCCGTAGCCCGGTATGATAATTTGGGGAATATATTTTCCACCATTGAAGTCAAAGCCAACTATCTTTTCCTGCCCTGCCTGCCTTTTCCTACACCTTAGTCCTGAGCAAAGGTGCAAAGTAATAAAACTATTTTATTCATAGGAAAGGCCATTAAAATTATCCAGCAGGCCATTTGCCAATGTGCCTCTCCCATTCTTCCAGCACCAAGAACTAATCCCTGGGGGTTAGCTTATAAAATCCATGACTAAAAAATGTTTTTTGTCTTTCATCATCAGCTTCCCCACAGATTTGGTGTCTCTGAGCTGTACTCTGGCCCTGAAATGTCTCCTCAAGGCATTTTTCTTCATCCTTAAGTTCAAGGATGTCTTAAGAGGCTTGTTTTCTCTTACCATGAATATGAATCAGGCCTCAGCAGGGTCTGTAACTAACCAGACCTAAGGAAATACAGTACCATGGCTGATGTAGGAAAACTTTCCATTGAAAACCTTGCAAGAGTACAGTTTTTTTTTTTTGTCTGCACAAAAGCATCAATTTCTTAAGGTAAAATATGGCAACTGATTTGAATCACATGAAACTTATGTGAAATACAACAGAGAGAATGGGACCTGGAGGTGTATGAAATTTGTATTATTCCCACTGCTAAGTAAGCCAGTTTTATTTTTAGATCCTACCCTCTGAATAAGCAGCAAAGTCAAAGCCCACCAAAAATGTGTTGAATTTTTCGGAGATATAGCAGGAGAATTGCAACCGCTGGGCAATATTTGTTAGAGAAGTGGAGGAAAAATATTGGAACAGTCTGGGACACCTCCAGGGACACAATTAGCAGGAGGAATGGCCAGAGGAAGACAAAAGGAGCAGTGGCTGATGGTCCGTGCTGACCTCAGATGGCCACATGAGATGCCTCTGACAACACCCCCACGAGCATGCATCTGTCACCAAAAAAGTAAACATCTCGGGGCCTGGCAGAGGGTCTGGCTGCCCACAGCCTTGTCAGCTCATTAGGGAGGAAGCCATCCGATTAAAAGATACTTAGTGGTAGATTTGGAGTCTAGCTCACCCCAACCCCAGTGGCAGTAGGTCCAAGCCTACAGCAAGATCGACTTGCAACTGCCATATATAAAATGCTTTCTTTTAGAGGGAGAGGGGGAGATGGTTTTCCAGATTCTCATTCTTTATCAGTGACTGCATGTTTATGCATACACCTTGAACTCCAAGCATCTATCTTATTCATACCACTGTCTCCAAACTCTAGTTTGATCACAATGATGAAATCGTAATGTATATGTGGAATCAAAGAATAATAAAGCTGCAGTGCAATTTAGAGGTAACCTAGTCCGTCCTCTCCCATCTCACCCCTTCCTCCATATACACCATCGCTACCACTCTTACCATCATCATTGTATAGAAAAGAAAATAAAAACTGAAACCCAAGATGTAAATAACTTGATACATGGATTACTGCTGGCAAGAGTAATATTGAACCTGAATATTTTGATTCTGTATTCAAAGACCTTTCTACTGCACCATGCAAAATAGTCCAGAGCCTAGAGCTCAGCTAATCAGCAAGAAAGGCACCAGGAATAGACTCTGATGCTATAAAAAATTATAGAGTTCTGATCTTGCATCAGACCTTGTATAATAGGTCTCTTCTAATCTAGTCAATTTCCATTAGCGAGTACTTGAGAAGATGGATTTCATTTTGTCTATACTTGATAATTTATTTTAAAACCCTTTCCTATGCTGAATCACATTTAATCCTTACAAAGAATTTGTGAGAAAGAGAAGTTTGGTATTATTTGGTATTATTGTCTCCATTTTAGAGATGAGGAAAATAAAGATGAGAGAAAAGTGGTAGGCTCAAGTTCACAAGGCTTATAATTATTAGGAGTAGGTTGGATCCCAACATTTACTGACTTCTAGCTCACTATTTCTACTATTCAACAGACATATTCAACATTAAACTCCACTATATACCAGGACCTCCACTAGAGGCTACGGCATTAGAGATCTCACTAGAAGATGTCTGATTTCAAGGATTTGGTAACCTGGCAAAAAATCAGATAAGTAAACAGGTGCATGATTTTCAGTAAAAAGAGAATTATTAACTTGTCCACCAAAGAAGCTATTTAGCTACTACGAGCCTCTGTTTCCTCATCTGCAATAATAACTTCTTGTAGGGCTATTTAGAATATATGCAATGTGGAATATATTTGAATTATTATAAAAGAATTGTCAAATTTTGAATATGTAAAAATTTCAATTCAATACATACAATATTATAAAGAAACTGCGAGCAGGAGCAAGATGCTAACATTTGGGGGCGGCGAGTGAGAGTTTCAGGCAAAATTGCTCTGACAAAACAGAAATTTATTTCACTGAACTTAGAAGAACCAACTTCCCACTGATTCATACAATGCCCTATAAGCCCCTGTAATCTTTAGGGGTAGGAACCAAAGCCTGCAGGGCGCCCCCGCACAGCATAATAGATCTTGGAGAGATCTATTCTGACTTGAGATTTGCTCACATGCTGAATGAATAAGAATGCATTGCTTACTTTCTCTGTTTCTGGGCCCCTGAGGGGTTGAAAGGCATAATTATCCCAATAAATAACATGGCATTATAAGTCAATAATGGGATGGCACCTTCCTGGCAGCTAGACTGTAATCGCGTGAATTCAGACCTTGAATTTGCCGAGGTGCTTGTTACTGCAGGGTTACCGTGGGCTTATTATATTCTTTTGGTCTTCAACACGGCTGTCTCTGCAGCTGAGTTCATTAGGTAAACAGCTGGCGTAATTGATAGTGTGACTACCACTTCATTTCCTGCTGCTCTAAGAGAATTTGCTTTGAGGTAGAAGAAAATGACCAGTTCTGCTACTGTGAGTTCTGGCCAGTTTTCCTCAAGGAGCATACTTTAGCCTGAGTGCCTGCAAATTGTCTTCTTTTCTTGAGGAGATGGTGGAAGAGGGCTTGTCACTCTCGCTCTCATGGTAGGGTGGAATTCCAAGGTCAGATCGCACTTGACTGGGAAGAGTTGTACAGAGAGCTCCTCGGAACTCACTGGAAAGCCATGGCAATGCCAGGAGAGCTCAGTAGCTTGATGCGGAAGAAGAAAGACGAGCCTTTTGCCTGCTGTATGTAAAGCGCCAAGCCTGAGATTTCTAAATGTGGACGAAGGGGTGTCCTGGTTTCACAGGGCTTGAAACAGATTTAATTGAGGGGATGGTGCTCTTTGGGGGAGAAATAGAGGGCTGCAAAATTCCACTGGATGGGAAGAAATACTTTGGCTTATAAATTAACTTCTACACCTAAAGTAATTTCAATAAAAATCTCAGAAGGGCTTGTTTAGCTTGACAAAATTATTCTACAGTGTATCCAAAAATGTAGGATAAAATAGTCGAATTTTTATTAATCAAAATAATAAGACAGAAAATAAAATATGCTACCAAGCAATAGTTGTTAAGTAATGTGTTTCTGAGACTAGAGTAGACACACATATCACCAGAAATGAACAATTCCAAATAAAAAGAGACCCAAATTCATATGGGAAATAAATTCAAATAACATTATTTTAAATAGGAAATTACTATCAAGTTTTGTCTTCTTGGGTATGGTGACGTAGGGGGACAGCAGTATGATTGGGATAATGCATATCAGGAGGTAACTAATACCTATAATTACTCATTTAATAGCATAGAATGTCTGGAAGAGCCTGGAATTTCTATTTTTTTCTACTTTTTCCCTTTAGTGAAGTGAAGGAGGCATTTTTAAGAATGATATTAAAGGCAAGTTACATAAATGGAAAGATTGTTTGGTCTATAAATAATTAAAATGTGAATATCAATTTAAAATCTAATTTAAAAGTATCTATGAAACTGAGAAAGATATTTGTAACATAAAGATTCTCTAATATGCAAAGAGCCTAACAAAATAATCAGGAAAAGATGAACACTTCAATTTTTAAAATGGGCAAATGACCTAAAGAGGTAGCTCACATTAAAAGATATAAAAGTACAAATATTCACATGAACAAGTGTTTTAACTTCACGAAGTAACACAAAGGAAAACAACAATGGCATTAATTTGCTTATCAAATTGAGAAGCATAAATATACTTTTAATAATCACTGTTAAGGAATAGCAAAATGTACATCTGATAGAAGTATATATTGATACTGTATTTATAGATGGCAATATGTTAGAAATTTGGAAACTGTTCGTGCCTTTTAACTCAGCAAGCTTACTGCTTGGCATTTATCTTGTGCTAACTATTATAGCACAGAGATTTATGTGTTAAGTATTTTAAATATAATGCTCAAAATTTAGAAATAATGAAAAGGTCTATCAATATAGGACTGGTTGGGTAGTACAATGGAAAACTATGCAACTATTGAAAAGTATGGTGTAGAAGTATATTTAATGATACAGAAAATACTCCTCGTAAATTACTTGAGAAAAGTTTATGCACCTACATGATTACAATGATTTTCTCTTAATGGTGAGATTACTGTGATTTTTTTAAATGCTTTTTTACACCTTCTAAAATGTCAACAATGAACATTTAATGCATTTAAAATTTATAAACCATGATATTCTTTTGTATTTGCTTTCTACAAACCTAATATAGCAAAATTCTAAGTGTAGTCAGAGCCTGAAGTGATCATCTATCTGTTTCATTGTGGTGGTGGTGGTCATTTGGGTCTGCCTATGGGCTGATCCCCTGCGCTACAGGGTACTTCAGGTAGAGACTATTTACCAATTGCAGCTGCTAGTGTGGACCTGGGCCTGTGATCTCAGTCTGGATCATCCATCAGAACATACCTTCTCCTGGCCAGGTGTCATGGATAGGTCAAGGGTCACAAGCCAGCTCATTGGGGCCCATTGGGCTAATTTCAGAATTTTTGCTTGGGTGACAAGAAAGAAGGTGTTCTCTTTTTTATTCCATAGGAATTAGAGCTGCTAACTGTCTCTAGCAGCCATTGAAACAAACCCTCCCAAAATTGAGGCCAACAGGGAAAGATGAAAAGCAGAGGGATGGGGAGAGAATCGGTCCCCATGACATCACTTAAATCCCTGGATCCATTCACACTTGAAACTAGATGGACTCCTCCCTGCAACAACAACAGAAACAAAAACAAACAACAAACCTGTTTTGCTAATGACTTATTACTTTTGTTTGTTATACAAATAGGACCTATTATAACTATGGGATGAACTGGAAAGTGGAGTTGGAGAATTAGAGAGAAGTCACTGATGAACCTTCCTGAAGCTTTAGCATATATTGTGCTTTGGGCACAGATGGGTTGGAGCTTTCAGGGAAATCTCAGAAGCCAGTGGGAAAGAGAACGAATGACCATGGAGAAGTTCCTGGTAGGCTGCTGCCTCTGTATCTGGAGGTATGTCTATCGCTCACTGCGATAGAAGGGCTGGCAGTCAAAGAGAATGGTTGAGGGTGGAGTGGGAGAAAGCTAAGAAAAGCTGGAACCCAGGGGCATGCATATTTAGGTCTCACTGCAGCTATGAGGGCCCTTGGAGTGCTGCTTCAGGTCTAGCTTGTAAATCTCATGCAGATTTCTCTTTTGGCCAATTGTAATTTGGGGCCCTATAGGCAGGGGACTCTGGGAAATGTAGTTCCACCTGCCCAAGTTGAGGCATAAAATCCACTAGAGGTGTGGATGCAACCCACCTGGAGGTCTAGTCCAATGCAGAGTCTGATTCAGTAGCCGTGAGTGGGGCCGGAGAGTCTGCATTTCTAGCAAGCTCTGGGGGTGCAAGTTCTGCCAGTCCGCAGGCTGCACTTTGGGTAGCAGGACATGGTCCCTCTGATGAAAGTGGAAAAAAAGCACACTAATGAGCATTGGAGCAAGGGGGGAAGCTCTTGACAGCTTCATTTTATTTTCTTTTTAAAATAGTAAACACCACCTAAGCAACCCTCATGACAAAGTAGAAGATTGGCTCATTTGTGATGAACAAAGGGCAATTTCTTAATCTTTTGCTTAGTTCTACCTTAAAAGAGACTATGCAACCACTTGTCTCTCCTTGAGACTGGGCATTTGGACTTTGATCCAGATGGCCCATCACCACCTGGCATTACATCAATGCTCTGTGGGGTGCTCCTTCCCATCTCTCCTCCCTTGATCAAGAGCAACCAGGCCAACTGCACAAACCTACTGTTAGCAGTGACGGGAGATTTGTGTGTGTGCATGCATTTCATCAACTTGCTTCTTTGTAAGAAGCTGCCCCAGATTTTGATTTGTGGAGTCCATGACCAAGTGACAAATTAGGGCACAGAGATCATGTTATATAAGAGATGACTTATTGGAGTAATAAGCACGTGTAAATAGCATTTACATATTTAATGATCATTTTATTCTATGGCAATTTGCATTAAATATTCAGAAGTAATATTCTCTTTACTCATGTAAAAGCCAGCTCTCAAGTGCATTATTATTACTCTGGGAAAAGAAACTCTATTATGCCATTATGTGGCACGTGATGGCATTTAAGCTCTCATTTCTATGTCAGTCACCTGGAAGTCCTCATCTCTGCCAGCCTTATGGGGTCACCTTTTACTGTGATGGTGCAGTGAAATGGCTGGAGCTCCACTCCCACAGGACGAGGAAACCCCACTCCCAGTTTTCCTATTCCTCACTTGCCAGAGGGCCAAGGACTTTCAAGGTCTTTTGTTCCTTCTTGTCTTTTTCTGGTCCCATGCCTTATTTCAATTTTATTCTTAATGTCCCCTGAAGCTCACATTTTGTGACTATTCATTTCACTTCACCCCACTATCAACCCACTGAATATTGACCCTTTTGGGTTTTGTTTTGCTTTTCCTTCTGTACATCATTCACAAAAGCCACTTGTGTTTAGAGAGATTCTTACTGACTAACCTGGAGGTCAAGTGAGGCTAGAGGTGACAGCACAGCAAAGTGCAGCAGGTGACTTGGATGAGAAGATTGGACAGCCCTGTTCTGAAGTCAGCATCTGCATGGCAGATTTCTCTCCCCAAGGCCCAAAGGCCCTCACCTTCTCCTATAGTGTCTCCTCTCATCTCTGCTCTCCAGCAGGGCATTGCATCCATCATGGAGATTTCCTCAAGCTCTGCGGTGGCTCCCACTTTACAAACCATAGCAGTGTGGCCCCCTCCAGTTTGCCTGGCCTAACTAGGCCATGCTGGGGTGCTCACTGACTCAGGCCAAAATGACTCATCAAGATGTTCCGCTGCACACACACAGCATTCCTCATCTTGGTAGGAAAGAGTTTTGCTACCCATTGACATATCGTGAATACAGTTGACCCTTGAACAATATGAGTTTAAGCTGCACAGATCCACTTATATGTGGATTTTCTTCCTCCTCTGCCACCCCTGAGACAGCAAGACCAACCCTCCTCCTCCCCCTCCTCCTCCTCCTCCTCCTCTGCCTACTCAACCTGAAGATGATGAGGATGAAGACTACTTCCACTTAATGAACAGTAGATGTATTTTCTCTTTCTTATGGTTTTCTTAATAACATTTTCTTTTCCTTAGTTTATTTTATTGTAAGAATATAGTATACAATATCTATAACATACAAAATGCATGTCAATCCACTGTTTATGTTATCAGTAGGCTTCTGGTCAACAGTAGGCTATTAGTAGTTATGTTTTGGGGGAGTCAAAAGTTATATGTGGATTTTCAACAACACAGGGGCTGGTATCCTTAACCCCAGTATTTCAAGCATCAGCTATAATTGTTTTAGGAGGTTTTTATTTCCTACTACATTCTACTACAGCAAAACCTTTGCATCCCCTGCAAGGGCATTTACTTCTTAAATTTTCACCTCAAGTGACATGTGGGGGTGTAGGAAAGAAAGAAACACATCACTTGTTTGGGGAACTTGAATAATTGTTCAAGTTGATCACCAAAAGAAAACAGTTTACAGACATGGAGTGGTTTACAATGCACGTACATCACCCATGTTTTGCACACTATGAGCAGTGCACGTGGGTATAATTATGAAGTGAATTTCTCGTACTCCCCAGGTAAGATTTCTACTGCTATAGCTCTTATTTTCTCTTTCTTAGGGACCCTAGTTTCCCAGCGAGTTGGAGTTACTCACAGGTGTGCTGTGAGGGAAGGAGAGGTGTTCAGCATCCCCGTGGTTGCAGGGCTCGGAGCCAAGAGCAGTCCTTGCTCAGAACCTGGCAGGCCCTTTCTGTGCTCACAGCTACCCTGCCAGCATCCGGACTCAGAGCAGGAAAATGCTCCTTCTACTTTGGGAGCTCGGTGCAGGCAGCTGTCCTCATTCAGAGCTCTGCACGTCCTTTCCCTGCCTGGAGCCCCAGCCAGCTCTGGGACGATGCTGAGTCCCCAAGCTCTGGGGGCCCTGGGAGCCTTTTCCTACTCCAAACAGACTGTGGGCTCCTAAGCACAAGGGGAGGATTGCCCGGTGAGTTCCAGCTCTCTGTGTATGGCCATTTGCCTCAAAGCTGTAGCAGACGTTGGACAGAATTCTGGCTGAAGGCAAAGATTGGCACAACACCTCAGTGTGAGGGACACCGTCTCCTGTCTCTGAGTTTTACCTGCAGCGACTTCTACTTCCTACATCCGCTTCGGGCTTTCAGAACTGACTGCTGTTCTGCATTTTCCCAAAGAGCAGTTGATTCTGCTTTCCAAACTCTCTCATCCTAACTTAACTTAGCTGGAAGACTGCTTCAGGAATGTCTGTAAATCTCTTGTGCCATCCCAGTCATTTTATTCCAAAGGGTTTCACAATAAAATACTCTCAGAAATCCTTTGTTCTGCTTCTATATTTGGGGACACATCCATACTTTCCTTTGCAATAATCACTCTAATATGTATAATGTGTCAGTGGTTTTTCTCTTGACTTTTGGTCATACAGTCAAAATTTGTGCTTACATGTCCTGACTATATTGCACCCTAACAAACATTGGTGAGCTATGAAGCAGAAGTCATTGGAAGCTCTATGCCCAGGACACGGATTCTCAGAATAGGGGCTCCTTGCTTTTCTGCCTCAGAGATGTGCCAGTGTTGTCACAGATGCCTGGTGTATTACTTCTTGCCATGTTTCCATATCCTCTTCTTCGATATCTGCCACTCCCAAGACAACCCCCAGATTGGGGCTGCATGCAACCTGTATCACATGGGCTAGTCCACTGGGGATCCTATTCCAGATCAGTCTGAAGCCTTCTATTTTCAAAAAATAATCTTTTTTCTTCTGTAAGAAATTCTGTGTCTATGGATGTTGACACAGAGGGATTTGCTGGTGAGCTTCCTTCCTTGGAATTTAATTGGGCTGTGTGTGTTCTCAAACAGAGCATTCTCTGCAAAGTTGGAAGACCAATTTCAGAGAAGTTTCCAAGTGTCCACCTCAGGGCTGAGATGAGGCTGAGACAAATGAGGCGCTTGCTTCAGAACCAAAATTGAAGGCAGCCCCAAATACTTCAGTAATCAAAATAAACAATGTTTTGGATAAATACTATTTAATACAATTATATTAAACAATCAAAATTAATGCAAGAAAAATATGATGAACATATAATACCAAATGTCAAATAAAGACAGGATCAATAGAACTGATTGTACTTTTTCCTTAAGGCTCTGGTATGACTAGGTGCACCACTGTACTAATCCTACCTTTACTAAAAATGTTGATATTTTGTTAAGGATGATTTTTTGCTTTAATTTTGATTCTTAAAAATATGGCATTAAATGTTGTTTATCTTGATCCCTGAGGTTTTTGGCACCCAAGATTGGTACCACATTCACTTTGTCCTCACCTGGGCTCTGATCTATCTTCCTTCTGGGTGACAACTCGAGGGCCAGCACAGCTTCATAGCCTGGCTAGTCGAGGTGCAAGGCATTATGGGGGAAGGTTCAATCGTTAAGGCTTGAGGACAACAGCAAGCCACTGTAAAACAATGAAGCAAAGCAGAAAACTGAGCGTTGAACAGTGGACATCTTGGTTTGCGCTAGGAGTTCTCGCTTGGTTCTCGTTCTCCGTGGTCTCACACATATTGCTAACAGTGTGTGTCCTTCCTTCCCTCATCTCATGAATCCTTTGCTAGCTAGTGTTCCATATCCAAAATAATAAATTAAGGAATTTAGCTAACCAAAGTAGGTTCTTTCACTAAGAAATTAGACAATGAGTTTCTAAGCAAATATTTCTTTTTTTCTTGCTATGGCACATTTTTAAGCAAAATGTGTGCCCTCCCACTAGTGGCAGGTGATAGTAATACAAAGATAAATAAAACATGTTTCCGGCTTTGGGAAGGTGATGCTCTCACTCTCTGGTCCTGAATTGGACTGTGCTGAAGTCTCACTCCAAATCAAATGCAACCAAACTTCTGGTGCTGGACATCTATATTGTCATTGGATTTCCGGTTGATTCTGAAGTGCTGAGGAGGAAACATCGCTGATGGACAGACACAGATAATTGTCAAAGAATTCAATGTGCTATAACAAAAGGCAAAGTGGAATGGGAACAAAGTACGAGTAAAGATTTGATCTGCCTGTGGTTGGGAAGGTTTTCACAAAGAATACAACACTGGAGACCTTGAAAGATGAAAAGAAATGGCTAAGCCATCACGTTCCTCCCTGAACACTGGAGAGAAGTGTTTGTTTAGTTCTGGCAGAGCAAGGTGGCTGCATGAGTCAGGACAAGAAATTACCTACAGCTTGCTCAATAGGACACTGGTCATACAGAATGCCCATGAATAATGTCTCTATGTGTGTGTGTGTGTGTGTGTGTGTGTGTGTTGGAGGGAGATGCTGAGAAGTGATTTTGTGGCCTGATGTGTCTTAAAAAGTCTGCATATTTATTTCTCTTCTAGGAGAAAAACATTCTGTATTAGCATATTGAAGACTCTAAGAAACCCTACAGTGACAATTTTGAGATCACAAGAATATAACATGCATTTGGTCAAAAATGTTTTTTTGTTTTGCTTTATTTTGTTTTCACTGAATGCCTTAACATTCTAGACCTAACTAGTGTACTATGAAACACACTTAGGAAATATTGGCAGAGACCAGAAAGCCCCAATTGCTTCTCTGCAGAACAGCTGTTTCAAAATTAGAATACACGATAAAACATAACAGGAAAAATAAAAGCAAAGAAAGATCAACCAACTTCCGCCAGCAACTGCTGACAGGTTTTTTGTTGTTGTTGTTGGTTTGTTTTGCATTCTTTTCTTGTCCTGGTCCATATAAATACATTTTAAAATTTGTAATCAAAATATAGGTGATAGCTTGTGTTCTTGTTTTCTCACTAAAATTTAACTGTAAACCTCTTTTCTTAATAGTCCATGGTTTTAATAATTATTATTTTTAATAATCCATCAAGGATGTATCATAGGTTACATACCATTCCCCTTGGTGTGACTCTAAGGTCAATCCCAATGCTTCTGCAATTATAAACAATTTTGGTGCAAAGAAGAGGTAAAATAATATTTTCTTTCTAGAATTATTTTCTTAGAATAAATTCCCAGAAGAATGATAGCCTAGTTATAGGATCTGAACATTATCACTCTGGTGGAAATGTTTGGTCTTGATGGAATTAGTAAGTTTGTATCTCTGGAGTGAAGTTAAGAAATGGATAAGAGTCTTGAGAGTTGTCAAGCCACCTCCTACATGATTTACCTGCTGAAATCAGATTTCCCAGTGGATAGACCCAAAATACAGAGTGTCCTGGTACTCAAAGAGAATAGGGCCTTTCTAGTACTTTTTCTTTAACTTCTGAGTCTATAGGGACAGAAATTTGGATCTCTGTAATTCTCAGACAGCCTGCCAACCTCTGTCCTTGCTTTGTCCTGGGCTTCTTGCCGACAAGAGCCATTAGTTTCTGGCAGAGAGGCACTTCCACGCGACTGCCCACTCCCCAACTCGGGAACTGGAGATAGACGCCCATCTGGAATATATCTTTTAAATAGGGAACTATTTGCGGCTGAAAAATCTTTAGCAGTATCAACTCTGTATCTGTTGAAGTTTAGATCTTAATACCCAAGAGAAGATCCCAAACCAGAGAAAACTATATTTCCTTGTGAAAATTCAATCTTAACAGAGTTTAGGTACATGGATGTAAGCACACTTAAACTTTAAGCTTGAAGATGTCTCTCTGTTGCCAGTGAGAAAGTTTGCTATAGCAATGATAATTCTAAGTGGCCTTTCTGGTACTTTGGAGGATATCTCACCATTCTGATACTGAGCAGAAGGAACATGAACGACTCCACACTTCCCCTACTCTGCAATGCTGATTTTCTATAGTCTGAAGCAAAGTGTTGAAGGTAGTTCAGGCTTTGTCCACTGATTTAGCTACAGTGATCTCATACTCCTTCCATTTAAGGATTTGGTGATAAGTTGGTTCTTTCCTGAAACTTCTAGTGCAATCAGACTTTTAGAGGCAGGATAAAAACTTGAACATGGGCCACTAGAGCTAGGTGGCCATGGAGGGGTTATTGAAGTAGAAGAGTATTGATCATGGTCATCCCAGGAGTTCAAGACACTCTTGTAGTCTTGTGGGTTTTATCTTCTTGATTTGTTTGTTGTTCATCCTTCTCTTTGGACTGAAATGATGCTACTAAAAAGAAAAAAAATGCATAGACTGAGGTGGAAAAGTGAGGAATAAACTTTGAAGAGATTATTTTGAGGATAATAAAAGTATAACCTTAAAAAAATTGTTGAATACAGGTGCTTTGAAAACGCCAAATAGAACAACAACAACCATAAAATGAAGTTGGAAAAATGGAAGAGAAAATATAAGCAAATTATACAATCAAACTAGGACATACAACACTCATTTAAAAAACACTCTAGAAAGGGAAAACAGAAAATGGAGGAGAAGTTATCAATAAAATATCATAACTTTCCAAGAAACAAAGAACATGAGTGTCTAGCATAATTAAAGCAAGGACACCCACACTGAGATGTATCTTTGCCAAATTTAAAAACACTCCAGAATAATAAAAACATCCCTAAGTCCTCCATGGACAAAAAGCAAAGGATGAGGTATCAAAATGGCTTTTTGTTTCTCAACACTGCCATTACATACTAGTAGATAGTGGAGCAGCCTCCAAAATTCTGATGAAAACTTATTTTTAATCCAGAATTCTATACCCACCAAAAGTATGACAGTAGCTAGCGACCATAAAAATAAGCTAAGACCTACAGAAGTTCTAATGTCTGTCTCATGCAGCTATTTTTTTTTTTTTGTTTTTTGGAAAGCTGCTGGAAAATGTCCTCAGCAAAGGAGGTAGGTGACAAGACTAGATGATCACTAAGAAAAATAAGAAGGCTGCGAATGACAGGATTTCCTTCTTTTTCAAGGCTGAATAATATTCCATTCTGCCATATACCACATTTTCTTTATCCATTCATCCACTAATGGGCACTAAGGTTGATTTCTTATTTTTGGTTATTGCTAATAGTGCTGCAATAAACATGGGAGTGTAGATATGTCTTTGATATGCTGATTTCCTTTCATTTAGATATATACCCAGTAGAGCAATTGTTGAATCATATGATAGTTCTAGTTTTCTGAGGAGCCTCCACACTGTTCTCCATAGTGACTGCACTAATTTACAGTCACACCACCAGTGTACAAGGGTTCTCTTTTCTGAACATCCTTATCAGCATCCATTATTCCCTGTAATTTTGATAAAAGTCATTTTAACTGGGATGAGATGATATCTCATTGTGGTTTTGTTTCCATTTCTCTGATGATTAGTGATGTTGAACATGTTTTAATAAACATGTTGGCCATTTATGTATCTTCTTTTGAGAAATGTCTGTTCAGATCATTTGCCCATTTTTAAATCATGGTTTTTGGCTATTGAGTTGTTTTAGTTCTATATATATTTTAGTTATTAATCCCTTGTCAGATGGATAGTTTGCAAATATTTTCCCTCATAGTGTGGGTTGTCTCTTCGCTTTGTTGATTGTTTCCTTTGCTGTGCAGAAGCTTTTCAGCTTGATTTAATTCCATATGTCTATTATTACTTTTGTTGTCTGTGCTTTTGAGATTTTACTCAAGAAATCTCTGCCAAGATCTATGTCCTGAAGCATTTCTCTAATGTTTTCCTCAAGTAGTTTTATAGTTTCAGGTCTTAGGTTTCAGTCTTTAATCTATTTTTATTCGATTTTTGTGTATGAGGTGAGATAGGAATCTAGGTTTATTCTTCTGCATATGGTTATTCAGTTTTCCCAGTGCTATTTATTTATAAGACTATCATCTTTTCCCTATTGTATGTTCATGGTATCTTTGTCGAAAATCAGTTGGTTATAAATGCATGCATTTATGTGTGGCTTCTCTACTCTGTTCCTTTGGTCTGTGTGTCTGTTATGCCAGTATGGTGCTGATTTGGTTACTATAGCTTTGGAATACATTTTTAAGTCAGGTGGTATGATGCCTCTTGCTTTTTTCTTTTTGCTCAGAATTATTTTGGCTATTCAGGGTCTTTTGTGGACTCATATAAATTTTAGAATTATTTTTTTCTGTTTCTGTGAAGAATGTCATTGGTATTTTGATACAGGTTGTATCAAATCTGTAAATTGCTTTAGGTATTTAGGTCATTCAAAATGAAATGTCTGATTTCAAATCCAAAATATAGTTCGTTATATCTCAAACAAGAAGCAGTACAATTAATCAAAGTATGTGCCTAAACTATCAACATAGTTTTGTCATCTTAATGGTAGCTTGTTTATGTCAGCAGCAAAGAAGCATGGAGAGTGAGTGGCAATGAAATTGCAAAAAGTGTTTTGCACAGCTTGTTGTGAATTAAATATTTTTCCCTGCAAAAAATGGTTCAAAGCCTGGAAGAAGCAGTAGTCAGTTGATGCAGGTCTGGTGAACATGGTGGATGACAAAGAGTTGCCAAGTCCAGCTTCTGTAGTTTTTGAGCAGCATTGTTTGTACAACATGCGGTCAAGTGATATCTTGCAAGAGGATTGGCCTGTCTCTATTGACCAATCTCAGCCGGTTAATTGCAAGGATCCTATTGTTTCATAAATTAGTTGTGGTAAACATTGTCTATAAACGCCTGACCAGGTTTCATGAAGCTGTAGTGGATAATATCAGTACTGTACTATCATACAGATACCATTAGCTTTCTTTGATGAATATTTGGTTTTGGACTGAATTTTGGCACTTCATGTTTATCCAACTATTGTGCTGAATGCATGGATTGTCAAAAAGAATCTATTTTTCATCACACATAACAATATGGTCAAAGAATGGTTCTCCTTTATGTTATTACAGCAAAGAAAGACAAGCTTCTAGATTGTTTCTCTTTTGACACTCATTTAATTCATGTGGAACCCATCTATCCAGCTTCTTTACCTCACCAATTTGTTTCAAATGGTTCAATATTGTTGAAATACTAATGTCAAAACTTGCTGCTAATTCACACATAGGTTGAGTTGGATTTGCTTCCACTACAACTTTCAGCTCATCATTATCCACCTTGGTCCCAGACCACCCACATGGCTCATTTTCAATATTAAAATTACCAGAACAGAACTTCTCAAGCCATCAATGTACATTCATTAGCCACATCCTTCCCAAACACTTCATCAATATCTTGAGCTGTCTGCACTGCATTGGTTCCACGATGGAACTCATGTTCAAAATGACATGAATTTTTTACTTACACATGGTTTTGCAAAAATTGCTCTAAAAAAAAAATGGAAAGATAATGACAATCCACAAAGTGTGTTTGAAAGACTGAAGATGTACTTTCACATTAAAAATAAAACAAGAAGTAGCAAAGTGAAATGTCAGTGATAGCAACTGTGAAACTTAGTACTGAAGAAAATTAGACATTTCATACTTAATAAAGTAAGTCTTGTAATTTTAACAATATTAATTCTTCTAATCCATGAGCAGGGACTATCTTTCCATTTTTTAGTGGCCTCTTCAATTTCTTTCATCAGTGTTTTATAGTTTTTCTTGTAGAGATCTCTCACATCTTTGATTAAATTGATTCCTAAGTATTTCATATGTTTTGTAGCTATTGTAAATATCATTGCTTTCTTGATTTCTTTTTCAGATTGTCCACTATCAGCATATGTAAATACTACTGATTTTTGTTTTTTGATTTTATATCCTGAAACTTTACTGAATTTGTTTAACAGTACTTTGGAGGAGTCTTTAGGTTTTTCTAAATAGAAGACCATGTAGCTTGTGAGCAGGCTAATTTAACTTCTTTCTTTCCAATTTGAATGCCCTTTATTTCTTTTTCTTGGCTAACTGCTCCTGCCAGGACTTCCAGAATTATGTTAAATAAAAGTGATGAAAGTGAGCATCCCTGTCTTGTTCCAGATCTTAGAGGAAACTCTTTGAATTTTTTCCCATTCAGCATGATGTTAGCTGTGGGTTTGTCATGTATGGCCTTCATTATTTTGAGGTATGTTCCTTCTATATCCAGTTTGTTGAGGGTTTTATCATAAAGGGATATTGAATTTTATCGAATGCTTTTTCAGCATCTATTGAAATGATCGTATGGTTTTTCTTTTTGCTTCTGTTAATGTAACATATCATGTTTATTGATTTGGCAATTTTTCTCTTCCAGCACTTTGAAAATGTAGTTCCACTCCTTCCCTGCCTGTATGGTTTCTGTTAAAAAGCATGTTGCTAGATAGAGTTCCTTTATATGTCATTTGCTTCTTGTTTTCTTGCTGCTTTTAGAATCCTCTCTTTGTTCCTGACCTTTGAGAGCTTGATATTATATGCCTTGGGGTAGTCTTATTTGGGTCAAATTTGATGTTCTCTGATCTTCTTATACCTAGATATTTATATCATTCTCAAGTTTTGGAAAGCTTTTTATTATTTTTTTTTTTTGAATAAGCTTGCTCTTGCTGAATTCCTTTTTGAACACCAGTAATTCTTAGATTTGGTCTTTTGGGGTAATTTTCTATGTCTTATAGGCGATCTTTGTTCCTTCTCACTCTTTTTTCTTTTTTCTCCTCTATGTATTTTCAAATAACCTGTCTTCAAGCTCAGTGATTCTTTCTTCTGCTTGATCTATTTTGCTGTTGAGGGCTTCTAATAAATTTTTCAGTTCAGAAAATGAATTGCTCAGTTCCAAGATTTTTTTTTTGTATTAATTCTATCTTTTTGTTAAATTTCTTTGATAAATTTCTGAATTGATTTTCTGTGTTATCTTGGACATCATCGAGTTTTCTAAAACCTACTAAAGTGAATTTTTGCTCAGAGTATTATGTATTACCATCTTGTTAGGATCAGTCACTGATTTCTTGCTTTGTCCATTTTGGGGTGATCATACTTCCCTGTTTTCTGTTGTTTCTTGTGGATGTGCATCTGTTTCTTTGTACTGAAGGATGCCTTATTTATTCCAGCCTTCTCTATCTGGTTTGTCTTGATTTTTATTGTATATGTCTGCTTAGAGAGTCTTTATAATTTTCCTGTTGAATTTCTTTCTTTTCTCCACTAGGTCACTTGGTCTTTTTCAGTACTAGATGGAAACTTAAGCCCAGGTTTGCCTCAGCTCTAGTACATGATCAGAATTATGCCTGTTACAAATGGAAGAGGTCACAGTGGAGACATTCTGGCATGTGGGAAGGCTGGGGAGGAGGTCATGCCCAGGGTACCTGTGGTACATACCACCTATAGCATGTGCTGTTGAACAGCTACTCTGATTTGATGTCTTCTTTGACCTAGTCACAGAGAAGAGTTTCACTGTAACTGGGATGGTAGTCTCACCTCCTCCCATTGTCTCTGGCTGTCTTCAGGGATATTTCTCCCTTCAAGCACTCATAATCCCTTCTGTGGTTTGAAGTAGGGACAGGTCTCCTTCCAGGGAACCCCAGATGGTACAGAAGCTGGTTGTCAAATTCAATTTCAGTTTTTCAAGTGGAGAAACCATAAGTAGTGAGAAAATTTTCCATGTGCTTGGTGCTGGGCAAAGTTGGGGGAGGGGATGTGGATATGAAAGTCCAATTCTCTTACCATCCGTGTGAAGTTCATTCACTTCTCTGTGGCCCTGGGAACTGTTTTATCCTCATATTTGAGTTCTGGGATATTGCTGGTGATAATCTCAGGGTATATATTTGTTTTTGGTGTCCTGTGGGGGGGGGGGTGGTGAGGCCATCTTGCTTCTACACCACCATTTTGTAACTGGAAATTCAATGCTAATGTATTGTATATTTTAAAATTTCTTAAAAAGTGGGTATTAAATGTTCTTACCTCACAAGAAAAGATAAGTATGTTAGGTGATGGATATATTAATTAGCTTAATTTAATCATTCCACAATGTATACAAATATCACATATCAAAATATTAAATATCACATTGGTCCCCATAAATATATGTGATTTTTATTTGTCAATTTAAAATAAAATTTAAAAATCACTATATTTACTAAGATATGAGACCAAAAATAAATTTCCATGCTCCCCTAGTAATACTGTATTAAAAGTAAAATTGCCCATCTAAGTGAAGCTCCAGTTATCTGACTTTCAGGCCAGGGGGTCAATCTGTTGGGTTGGAATGGTCTTCCTGGTGACTTGCCACAGAAGTGGAGAGGACTATTTGCTACTTCCCTCTTTGAACTTCGTACGTGAAAGCCATTGAACTTGAGAACCAGAGGAACCTTTGAGGCCCTGCTATTCATCTTCCTTATTTTATACCTGAGGATCATGAAGCCCAAGATGGAAACCCAATCACAGACAAGATAACTGTTTGGTGGCAGAACCAAGGCAAAAATCTGTTTCTCCTACTCCCTCCCATGTTTTTTTTTTCAATATCATCTCCACTTTAAGACCTCAAAGCTTTCTCTTAACCTGCGCTGGGATCTCTCGACTCAGATCCCCAGAAAAATATTCCCACAGAACTTTATATTAGGAAAAATATTTACATGTCACGTAGTGTAATTATCCTTCTAGAAAATTATTTCAGATTATATCCTGAAGAGGTGAAAGAGAGGTTTTGTTTTGTTTGTTTGGTTGAGAATAATAGCTACCAAAAATGATTGAGGTAGATGAGGGGTAGGTAGCTATTTACACAGCCTCATTTCCAGGTTATAAAAAGAGTACGTTGCAAATGCTGACCCCCATGCAAGACATTTATTAAATAACATTATACCAAGAGGTAAAAATAATTTGTGCAAAGTGCTCTGTTCATTCAATGAAGTTCCAGATCTCAGACCTTTTAAGTGTTCTAGCCCTGCTTTTCATAAAAGGTTCTCTTGAACTCAACACAACAACATTCCAGAGATAGGAATCTGGACCCTACAGTTAGCATCAGACAACCAGAAATCCTCCAAGCTAATGGCTGGACAAAGGACCATTTAGGGATTTCAGGTGTCATGCCTAAGAGTGGAGGCCACAGACCTTGCTGGATTCTTATACTATGGTCATGCAAGACAAGAGGGATGGGAGGTTGGGAAGATGTCTCTAAAATATTTCGGCTCATCTACGTATCTTGTAAACCATGAATTTTGCCAGTGAGATTTTCTTTCTAATAGCTCTTGTATTAGTCAACAAATTATGTTTTTCACCAATAAAAACTCATCTCTGACATTCTGTATACAAATTAACACAGTGTGGGTTGATGGTGAGTTGGCTACCAGAAATGTATGTAGTAGCTGCTTCTGAAATGTGTCATTTTCCAATGTAATGACATCTGACTTCTTCTAGACTTACATACTCTTGAGTAAATCAATAAATTGCATGTAAAGTTAAAGATATACTTTACTAGAGCATTCAGAAACCTTCACTATCTAAAATGAAGTACTTAAGACATATTTTAGACTTCATGACAAGGCAGAGTCTCCTGACCTTCAGTCAAGTCTCCTCGACTCCATTTTTCCAGGTTGTATCTTGTTCCATTCTTTTGTTTCCTTGATAGTTGGCCAGTGGTTACTAGTTGACCTCGGTTTGTTTTCCCAAGGTTGGAGCATGGCCTCCCTTAGTACACAGTCCTAGAAAAGCCGTCTTCAAACTCCTAGATATTTTACACAATTGGCAATTTACTCCTGGGAACCAGCTCAGGTTCTTAGGAGATGGGATGTTGGAATTACTAACCTTTCATTAAGCTGCTAATTAAATTCTTTTCATCATTATCCATGTTGGTGGCTTTTCCTTCATGATATGGAATGATAAGCAGGCAACTGAGGCAAAGCAGAGTGCAGTGGTCACAGTGAAACACTTGATCTAAGAGGAATTGTCTATATCACTAGCATCCAAGTGGGCCCTTACCTATTAATACTTTCACTCAATGAGCAAATTGTAGCCCAGTGTCCTTGGAACTATTGCCACGCTGAAGTAAATACTTCCACTATAAACTAACTGATGTTGAATTATGCAACTAGAGGAAATGTATTACTTCAGCTTAGGTTGCCACACCTTGAAATGCAAATAACCCCAAAGGATAGCATTTGATATAATGCAATAGACCAGTGGGGAGATAGATTTTGTGAAGGTTGAGGATTTGAACAGAGACCCTTCCTTACACCCCTCAAATCAAACTTTGTATTTACCTATTTCTTCTTGCTTGTAAGATTTGCCCTGATAAGGAAACAGAACTAAATCCTCTTACTCTGACACATCCAAATAACCTTGTGATAAGGGACCAAAGGAGTTCAGGTGGATTTGTGCTCCACATGTATAATATTTGCCTTGTCAGATTTGTCATTTTACGCAAACATTGGCTATTACTTTTATGGCCAGTAGAAGGGCAGAAGCCAGAGCTCCGGTAGAGAGTAAATAACATATTCCACAGTGATGGAAGAAGACATTAGAAGCTCATAAGCAAGAGAGCTGCTGCATGCAGAGCCCATCCTTGTGATTTACAACGTGAATATCTGTTGCATACAGCCCCTCCCTATAATTAGAAACTGGTCCTTCTTAAAATGGGAAAATTGCAGTTGTTTTATAGGGGTTTGGGGGGATCTATTGTGTGTGAAAGTGCGCATTTGAAAGAAAGAAACCTGAGAAATTGGCACTTCTGACCCATTGTGTTCAGCTGGATGTTTTTCTGCACTGGCCCCATGACCTCTGCCCTACAGGTGGCCACAGGTGGGGCCTGTGGAACTGGAAGGACCAATTCAGCCTCTGCTCCGTCCTTCCTCCACAGCTACCCTGCAGCAGACCTGCCACTCACCACCGTCCGCCCTAGGAGCTCTAGCAGGTTTGTCTAACCACTAAGTTCAAGTGTGGAAGGGGTCCCTCCTCACCACCATTTGGGGTCCAAGGGATTCTGAAAGTGTTTCTGTGTGGTTGTGTATCTTTGGGGTGTTCCGAGGGAGAAGATAATAACTGCAATAGTAGTTAGCACGGATATCAATGCTCCGGGCACTGTTCTAGGAACTTCCCAATGTATGGACTCTTTTAATCCTTACAATAACCCTACAAAGTATACACTATTATTAGAGGAGGAAGCCAAAGACAGGTGGGCAAAGATAGGAAGTGAGTGGTAGAGACAGGATTCAAACCCACCTCCCTTGGGGCTGGAATGGTCGGTCTTAAGAAACACAATGGCAGGGTCTCTACTTCCTGGAAGGGAAGGAAAGTTGTTTCAGATTTATGTTTTGCCCTGCGGAAGGTCACCCCAACCATATAATCACCATCCACCACACAATGAGATACATGAACTCGATGCAGTAATGAAAAAGCTCAAACCAAGTTAAATTTTCAAAAGTAAGTGGGATATTAACACCCTCACTGCTGCAGTCCTGGAGCACCAAGGTAGGAACTGGTCATCCAGGTATTTCTAAGCTGCATAGAAGTGCTGCTTAAATCCTCTGTCCCATGGCCCCTGCTTACTTGCTTATTTAAGCTGGGGTTCTCATCCCCTCTCTCCTGAATTATTACAATAGTTTCCTGCCTTAATCCCCTCCAAGTCACCTTCCTGCTTTGGGCCAACAGGTTTTCTGGAAGCAGGTTGCCTGTGTTGCTGTATGACTAAAACTCTTCATGGGGTGACTGTCCTTTCTGCCTTCAGGTGAACTCCAAGAGTGGAGTTGGAAGGACTTCCCAAGCTCCAACCCCAACCATCTTTCCAGCTGCACCTCTTAGACTTATCTGAGCACAATTCTAGTTTTCAGAGAGTCATTTTTTTAAATGCCACTTGCCTTTGTACATATGGCTGCTGCCATTTAAACTGTCCCCAGCTTTGCCCTTCTCTGAAGGAATGCCACTCCTCCTCATTACCACTGCTTGCTCAAGCCAGGAATGTCAGCTGGCCAGAACAAAAATGTCATGGGACACCAGGCAAGGGGTGGCCCACCTACCACTTAAAACTTTTAATATTTTGCAGTTATAAATTATGCCTAAAATCTGTTAAATTAAGCACATTTTGTCATCCTATCTGGATATATATATATTTTTAAATGAAAATAACATATATAATGCTAAAGTAGATGTGTGACTGGAAATCAGCAAAATATCAAAGTTATCTAATTCTATTATTATTGCATAATCTGGCATGTTCTGCGAATAGACTAGCAATATTTAGATTAGTAATAAGCTAAAGATAATAAATAACTCATAATTTATTATTTCATGAAATATATTTCTCTTATCTTTCAGCAAAATTTGTTAATCATGTTATATAATTAATATTTTCACATAATCAATATTCTATTTTGACAGTAATTTTCTAAGTAATTAAAATATAAATGTAATTGCATTGACATATTTAAGATTTAAAATATAAATGTAATTGCATTGAAATATTTAAGATTTTATTTACATTGAAAATGTAAATAAAATAGAGATGAGCAATTTAAAACTGATCATCTTAGCATCTTTTCAGCTATTTTCCCTTTGAAATATTCAAAATTTATCTATTAAAACTGAAAGACAAAATAGAATTATAAGTAATATATACCAAAAACTGTTTCAATGACGCTAATATTTCAAAATATTTTTAAAAATTAATAACATCATTATAAATATTATTTTTTAATTTTTATTTTTTTTATTTCAGCATGTTACAGGGGTACAAATGTTTAGGTTACATATGTTGCCTTTGCCCAACTAGAGTCAGAGTTTCAAGTATGTCCATCCCCCAGATGGTGCACACCACACCCATTAGGTGTGAATATACCTATCCCCTCTTCCCCCCTCCCTCAAACTCCTGGGCTCAAGCTATCTTACTGCCTCAGCTTCCAGGGTAGCTGGGACTATAGACATGTGCCACCATGCCCAGCTCATTTTTTCTATTTTTAATAGAGATGGGGTCTTGCTCTTGCTCAGGCTGGTCTTGAACTCCTGACCTCAAGGGATCCTCCCACCTCAGCTTCCCAGAGTGCTAGCATTACAGGTGTGAGCCACCGCACCCGGCCTAAATATATTTTTAAATAAAATTTAAAATGTTGTTTAAACTAGCATTCAAAGTTATTCTAGTAATCATGTAGACCCCAATAACATTTCAAAGTGCAAACAACTCGTTTGTTGGTTCTTTCAAGAAGAACCATAATTGATCAGCAGCATGAATTAGTCTTCAACTTAACAAAAGAACTTAGTGCAATATTTCAAAAGGAAAATATATACTATTCAATCATGCATTTCAGCCTCACCTAGCTGATATCAGCAAGGCATCTCTGCAGAGCTGCAGATGAAAATGATTGAGATCTCAGTTAGACGCCATTTTAAAGTCATTGTCTGATGCTAAGAAAGATCCAATTGAAATATGGAAAAATAGCCACACCTTTGGCAACATGCCTGAAAAATGCTTTCTTTCTTTTCAACCACTTATTGCTGAGAATCTACGTTCTCCTACATAACCCAAATCAAGACGCCCTTAGCTGAAACTTCGGGCCTCCATGCTGCAACCAAATATTCAAGTGCTTTACAACAAAAGGAAGACACAACAAAGTCATTAAAAGGTTACTTAACTTTAAAATTAACAGTTTTCATTTTCTGAAATGATTAAGTACATAGTCGTTAGATTTTTACAAAATAATGTACATTTTTAAGTATATTGAGTTGAAGTTTCTTAAATGTGGCCTTATTTGATTACAGCTAAATAAATGCACCCTTCCAACATGAAAAGGTTCCCCACACCTGAAGCAGACAGAGACACTGCTAAAGCTGCTCATTGTGATCCACACCAGGAAGTCTTTTACCCAGACCTCATGGGGCTGTGGATTACGGGACTTTTCAGAACTCCCTCTCTCTTCCTAATATTCAGAAACAATATTGCTTACCTGTGGACCGAGTACATCCCCAAGATTCTTAGTAGTAGAACTTGAAATTGAGGAGTCCTAGAAAAGACACTAGATATTCTGCTAAGAAGGACACAGGAGTCTTAAGTGATTAGTTGGAAAAACCAAAAGGAAGTGTCTGTATTTGTTTTCCACACTGGTGGAGTGACTGACATAACTTTCATTTCCATTCAACTATGTATGCAATAAACGTTCAGAATTCTGTTTCAGGAAGTTTAAGCTAATGAGAGAGGCATGACTAAGAGTGTCAGGTTTTGCAAATTGGGGTTAGATATTTAGACAGCCACCCATGTATTTTTGAAGTATCTATGTGTATAGTTATCAATTGTGCCTAATATTTTTAAAGCATTTGACAAACTTGTTTGTAAGTATAAACCAAACATTGCAAAAACAGTGTAAAAAGTATCATGGTAAAAGTAAACCCAGACACTTATAGAACAGAGGAAAGGACAGGCCAAGGAAAACTCCCTAGATCAGGTGATGCTTTTATGCAGTTGAATTGTCATTAGCCAGGCATGTGGATTTAAGGACAATCCAGATAAGGGAAGCCACATAGGCAAAGGCTCCTTGACAGAAATTTCAATAGCTCAGTTGGACTTTCTTGCGAAAACTTCCCAAAGCCTTCAGGCTGTGTTAGCCTGTTTTTGTTTTTGAGAAGCATGAGATATATTTATATACATCACACTGAGACTGTTTTCTGTGTAATTGTCTCTGCATTAGAAGGAATGCTCTGGAACATTCCTGAAAACAGTTTGATGCATGAGACTGAGAACAGGGTGTTAATCTCATTAAGACCAGGCATTGCCATTTATTTGCCATATGACTTAAGCAAGTGCCAGAAACACAAAGCAGGTTCTCAAAACTGTTTTTGAGTGAATAAAGTCATTTGACCTCTTTGAGCTTTAGTTTCCTCAGGTGTGAAATAAGGATAATATCTATGTGGAAGCAGAGAGACCAGTGAGAGACTAGTGGAATAATCTAGATAGTTAATGATGGTGGCTTAGATTCAGGTAATGGCATTAGAAAGGGACAGAAGCAGATTGATTCAGGATGTGTTCTAGAGGAGGTGTTCTCAGAACCTTCTAATTGATTGGATGTCAGTGGTAAAGAAAAGAAAGAAAATAAAAAGGACTTCATCTTGTTTTTGACCATCAGTTGCCAGGGTCACTTACTAATAAGGGAAAGACTGGGAGATATGTTGCTAAGTAAATGTATCAGTAATCAGTTATATGTTAGAGTCTGACATTTAAACAAGCTAGATATACACAAATGTGAAACTTATTTTCATACAAATGATATTTAAATGGGACATGTGGAACTACCTAGGCAGAGTATAGATTGGGAAGAGAAGGGGTCCAAGGACATGTCCCTGTGGACATTCCAACATTTAAGGGTCAGCAGAAGGGCCAGAGTCAACAAACAAGACTGAGCATGAATGGCTATGAATGAGTGGCCACAAGGAAGTAACAGAAAGATAAGGACAGTATGATATCACAGAAGCCAACGGGGAAAAGTCTTTGAATAAGGAAGAAACATCCAACTGCATCAAATACTGCAGAGAAATTAAGTAAGACAAAAATATTTTGCCTTATTTGGGCAAGGTGAAGGTCATCGGAAACTTTAATGAGCAGTTTTGGTGGAAAGTGTGTAGGCAAGACAGAAACCCTAGAAAACTCTTTCGATGATGTTCGTTTGGGGACGGTAAGGCGGAATAATGGATTTGTAGCCACAGAGAGATGGATCAAAGACAGTCTGTTGAGGTTCTGTTGTGTATCGAATCAATAGTAAAGATTGGAGCACGTGTGTTTTGCATTGGACTCATCTGGTCCAAAGAGGAAACTAAGGATGTCGGAGAGAGAAAAGATACTCACATGCATGAAGTCCTTGGGAAGGAGGGAGAGGATGGTTGATAGCTGGTTAATAGAAGCAGAAATGATTCATTCATTGTAGCTGAAGGGAAGGTGAAGAGTTTAGATTCATGATTTGTAGGTTGGTCAGTTTACCGGAGGCAAGGGGAAGGAATTCCCACTTGGTTGCTTTTCATTCCTCCTAGAACCTGAAGGCAAAGCCTTCTGTTGAGAGTGAGGGGAGCAAAAGGGAAATAAAATGTTTGGGTAAAGAGGACAATGTTAAAAAGACACTTAGAGAATGAAACGGAGACTCTATTAGGAGCATATAGTAAGATTAGCACGCAGCACTGTACGTCCATTTGAAATGTATGACCATGCATTAAAGTGAGACAAATACAATGTGTGACCGCTCAGCGGCAGGAAAGGGGTATATGGATATTTTGTTTGTCCAGTGTTGGTGCTGACCAGGTACAGAGGAGTAAGGGAATTAGAGATGTTTGCAAAGAAAATGAGAACATGAGGTGGGAGATGGCTAGAACTGAATAAATGTCCAGTAAATGAATGAATGACATAGGACGGTGACAAATTCACAGTGCAAACATGCATCATTATTGAGTTCCTTATCCCCTATATAAATTGATCTTTTCTACTGCTGTTGCTGTTGAATGCAGGTAACCTACATCCTGTTTCCTGAGGCTTGGCGTTCTCAGCGGCCCCCTCTCAGCCTGTACTCTCGAAAGATGCCGACCTCATCTGGGTTGAAGTAACCAAGGAGACCAAAATGATTCCTGCAAAATGATTGAGTGACACTTTCAGAGATGCAATCCTAGTTCCTTTCTAAGAAGGCTGTATAAATTATAGGTTGGAGGGTCAGAAGGCCGATTTCCAAAATGCCTGAGAGGTAGAGTGGTGTGTAGGGGTGGGGAATGAGGGAGGTGAGAGGACAAAATGCAGAGAGGAATCTGAGTGGGCCACCACCCCCTTTCATTCCTTTCCACTGTATGTACCAGCAGGGAAGTCCATCTGCTGCTCCTCCCCTGTCCCCGTGACCTAGTGGCAGTGGTTCGACCAGAGCCTCTCGCAGATAGCACCTTCTGGTGTGAAACAGGTAAGACTCCAGATTCCTGTTGATTCTAAAAATCGTTAATGGCCTTCTTAATCATCATTACGTTTTATGACTCTCATTTGATTATTTCGCATTCCTTCCCTGGTAGATTTTTTTTTGAAACGCCCTTCTTCCGACAGGACACTCACAGATGAACACAGCGAACACACAGGCGTCTGTGTCTCTATTTAGAGGTATCGCAAGTGGAAGGAGGATGCCCGTTGCCTGGGGCCCCTTTTTATTCCACTTAGCCTGACTACTGAACTGGCAAGTGCAGGTAACAGCTTTCTCGCAGAGTCTCTGAGCACCGTGACTGCGTAATGACAGCTGTGCTTGGAGGGCCCGAAGCTGCTGCACAAACACATTTGCTGTTCCCGAGAAAATGGTATGTGCATTGGGTTTTTTGAGCCCGGAAAGAGAAGGCTAAAAGGTGCTTTAATTTATAGTCTTCAAGTATATGAAAGTGTATGTGTTTTTTTTTTTTTCCTCCCAAGAAGAATGAAAGCTTTTAATGCCTACAGTGAAATATGAAGTAGTAAACTTAAAGCAGGAGATCTTTCTTTCGACTGGCATGGAAAACTTCTCCCAACCATTTTGCCTCGTGGAAACACTCAGATGTGCTCCCAAGTGGCTCTGCCAGGGTCTCTGTCTCTGGCTATAGTACATGTGTGCTCAGTGGGCTTAGTTCTTGACCTTTCTGATTGCAGGAAGCAGCCACACTCTCTCTTTCCTGGTTCCTCTAAGGCTCCTTTTTAAGAGCACGTAGTATTTTGGGCAACATCAAGTTCGAATGTGCTCGTCTAGTCCTCTTGGAATGCACGCCCACTTCTGTCCCTCCAACGCGACCTACTGTCCTCTTCTAGGAGAGGGAGGGGTGGAACCCACATTTATTAAACCCATACCATGCATCATGCCCCACAGATGGGAAGACTGAGATTCAGACATGAAATAACTCACACGAAGCCTCTAGCCAGCCTGACTCAAACACCAGCCTTGTTCAGTCTGCAGCACATTTCTGAAGCCTTTCTAACTCACAGCCTCTTGTTTCCCAGCGACTCTCTCTGCCTGGCCTCTTCCAGCTCAACGGCAGCTTTACTTAGGTGATACCAGAAGAGCCCCGCTGCTTTATGGGGTGATAATCCAAGCCTTATGTGGATAACTGTTCTTTTAGGTTGAGTGCTTTATCCTTTTGGTTAAACAAAAAAGGCGGATTATTGTTCTGAAAACCCAAAGTCTTGCTTTCATTCTTGCATTAGATAAAGACACTTGCATATTTACTTTCAGCAGAGGCCTCAAAGGGAACCCCTAGCTGGGTCGAGCAGACCCAGTTACCAGCAAAGGCAAGGTACAGGCATCACGCTCTCTTTTTCTGGTGGCTGAGATTGGAGGAAATCACCTGCAATTGTTGGGGACTTCCTCCTTTTTCCTTTTATTTGAAATTTTAAGGGGGTATACTATTTTTGGAAAAGCGCCGTATTAATTTTCTATTGTCGTGTGATAATGTCACTGTGCACTTAGCACTTAGAACAACCCCCTTATTATTTCACAGTTTCTGTGGGTCAGGAGTCCCCTGTGGCTTAGTCAACTCTCTGCAAGGCTAGGAGCAAGATAGGGGCTGGGGCTGTGCTCTCATCTGGAGATCTTAAGAAGGAGCTGCTTTCAAACTCACGTGGTTGTTGGCAGAATTCGGTACTTGTGGTTGCAGGACTGAGGGCTTTGCTTTCTCACCACTGTCTGTGGGTGGAAGGCCACTGTCACCTCCTGCAGGCTGCCTGTGGTTCCTTGTCACATGGGTGTCCCAGCATGGCCATTTGCTTCCTCAAAGTCAAGCAAGAAAGCAAGAAATTGGAGTGAGGCGAGCCCGGCAGTCCTACATAACTGAATCACACGATCTCATAGACGTCAGCACATCCATCCCAATCCCTCTGCCACATTCTATTGGTCAGAAGCAAATCCCAGGTCCTGCCCAGCTGAGGGTTCAAGGGTGGGAAACCAGGAAGTTAGAATCACTTTAAGGGCCACCCTAAATGTCTGCCTGCCACAGTCTTTAAGAACCTGGTAACAGCACCTGCCCCTAAAGAGAGGGGCCAGAGCACAGAGTGGGTGGAGATTTACTTTCATTCTTTTTCACACTTTAATTTTTCTTTTGCCAAGTGTATTTATTACTTTTTTATTAAAAGAAAGCACGCACCAGAAACAAAGCAGCAAAATAAACCAAAAAGACCATATACGATTTTACTAATCAG
Source organism: Mirza zaza (assembly GCA_008750895.1). Classification (NCBI taxonomy): domain Eukaryota; kingdom Metazoa; phylum Chordata; class Mammalia; order Primates; family Cheirogaleidae; genus Mirza; species Mirza zaza. The sequence continues at coordinate 115,034 of VSMD01071491.1, read as the reverse complement.
TTAAGAAAATGAAATATAAGATGAAGGACACAGCATTTTGTCCCCTCGGCAAATACTGTTGTAACCCTCCGACTTCAGCACTGTATGTGATCAGAGCCAGTGCCCGGCCAGGACTTACGTATAATAACTTCGCTTGCATGTAAAATAATTCAAGGGGTGTTTTATGACCATTTTAAGACTTTGTAAAGAAACTCTGTTTTATCTCTTGAAAACCTTGTTATTGTATATTCAGTCGACTGGGAAGGGCATATGGTGCGAAGTGGTCCATGCAGTATCAGAGAGTGAACCAGACGAGTCTGCCTGTGGTGCAGACGAGGGCAAGCGCGCTGGGAGTGCACACACGGTGTGCTGAGGAACTGCCTGGAAAGGACCAGCCGCGAGATCTCATGAGCCCCCTTCTTCACGGTCCCTGGCCCACCGACATTGGCATCCCCTTGGAGCTTGTTAGAAGTGCAAAATGTTTACTCCCACCCCGGACCTGCTGAATCCGAATCTGTATTTTAAGAAGATTCAAATGCATAGTAAAGGTTGAGAAGTTTTGGTCTAGATGACTCCATACTACTCCACAGAGTACAATACACACCCTGAAGAACTCACCCATGTTTTCACAGGAAATGCCCATACAAAAATGCTCATTGCAATACTGTTTATAATAGCAAAAAAAAAAAAAAAAAAAAAAGAAGAAACTTAGAAAAATAAAGCTAATTGATCATCTGTAGAGGAGTAGAGGATTGAAAAATAAGCTACAGTATATTTACCAAAGTGTATGTATCAAATATTTACAGTGTATTTTAACTATAAGAAGTTAAAATTAATAAGCTACAGCTACATATATCATGGCTATATAGATAAATGAACATATGAATAAATTCCAGAAAGATAGTGCTGAGCTCCTCCTCCCCCCCCCCCATCAAAAAAACAAAAAGAAAACAAGCTGCAGGAAGGAATACACAATATAATACCATCTATGTAAAGGTCAAAGACATGGTGTCTCCATGCATACTTAAGTAGTGAAATAAGCATTAGAATGACAAACACCAAGTTCAAAACAGTGGTTTTATCTGAGAAGAGATCAAAGGGAATGAGGAGAGAGACCCAGGGCATTTTCAGTGTGCATTTTTCATACTAGATGACAGATACATAGAGATTCGTTATATCTTCTCTACCAGTCTTTATATATTCAAAATATTTCATAATCAAAAATATTCAGCTTTTCTAGATGATGCCAAATATTCCTTCAAAATATACGCACTGATCTGTAATTCCTCAAGCAGTGAGTGGAGTTCCTCACTCTGTCTCAGGTGGTCAGGTTTCTACTCTAATTGTGGGCAGGCATGAAATGGCATCACACTGCTGTTTGAAGTTTCCTTCCTCTTTTTCTAAGCAATGGAGCGCATACCCTCATATGCTTACCAACCACCAACTTTCCTGTTCTGTGAAGTGCATGTTCACATCCTTTGTGCATTTTTTCTATTTCTTTCCTTTTCCTTATCGATTTGTAGGAAACACTAATTAAGATCACGGAGAATGCAAGTTGATGTCTCTTTTCTGTTTAAGTTGCAAGTAGCTCTCTCTCTCAAACCAGAGAGAGCAAAGGCTAATAGAAGGTGTCTGGATACAAATTGGCTCCCATCTTAGGTTTACCATCCAAACCATGCACTGAAAATTTTTCTCATTACTGTTAAATGCATTATTATTAAATGTATGGCTATAAAAAGTAAGTTCAAAGAAACGAGAACTATTCCTATTGAAAGCTAATATCTTATGGTATCCTCAACTTGATATCACTCCTCTTACATTTAAAAATATAATAAAAATAATAGATTAATCAACTAAATGCATGGGATTAGCAACTGTTTTCATGTTTCTCCATGGTAGCTTTATTTTACTTTGTAGAGCTTCACAATTTTATTTATTTTTAATCCCATTATTAACGGGAAAAAAAGCAATGACATAAATTAGCAAAGCTTGAGATTTTACCAGCCAGCTAAAAATTGTGTTAGTTCTGTGTGTGTGTGTGTATGTGCGAAAGTGTGCGCGTATGTGTATGTGTGTCTGTGTATGTGTGGTTTTAAGAAAATGACAATCTCTGGAAATTACTTAATGGAAAAGATTTCTTTTTGTGTTTGATATAGTCCTCTTTAGCTGTCACTGTTTACATCGTAAAAGAAAGATGCATTTTCTTATTTAAACTGAGAGGAATCAATTTCTTTGGCATGCTGGAAAATCCTGATGCTTAAATGATTTGGGAAACTCATTTATGTGATGGATGTTCCTTAGAATCTTTGTGGTAGCAGCCCAAAGAGAGCTTTACTTCCATTTAGGATGGGAAAGGTAATGTGGTGTTGGTGAATGAGACCTACTGCTGTAAGTAATAATGGGTTTTTTCTAAGCCCTATAGTGTCAATGGGATTTTTAAGCATTGCAAAATAGAAACCCCACTGTATGTTACACTGCTTAAGTTTGTAGTATAAAGTGGCTGTATTTCTGTAAGATTTTAGATATGTCTAATGTTTCCAAGGACTCTTGGTCATTTGGTCAGTGATTGTCAATCTTCCCATGTTCCCCCAGGCTTTTAGTGCACACTCAGTGGTGACTTAGCCCACAGCCTTGCACTGAGGCTGTCTTTAGGAAACGTAGGGGGTGCACAGCACAGTGACCACCACCAGGCAACACCAAGCTGAGCAGGGTGAGCAGGAACAACACATCAAAGATACTCTCTTAGGCTGGGCAAGCAAATGAAAGATTTGGAGAAATACCATCTGCCCAAAAGATCACCTCTTGCATGACAAACGGTGCCAGGAGGATATTTGGGACAGGGAAGTTCAATGCAAGAAAATCTGTCTAAGCATTAGAGCAAAGTGAATTCTTAGGAGCTGTCATCAGTTCACCTGGTTTCCTTTACCCACTTATTTTTCCAACTTTGGAAACCAGTGATTGAGAGTGAAGCCCGCCATCTATGGGCATGTGCAGTCGTGGGTTGTAGATCCGTTGCCTATGTGTCGCCCAGAAGCAAATGGGGCCAAGCAGTGCCATGGAGCAAATAAGAGCAAAGTCGAAATTTGCAGAGTAGGAAATTGAGGAGGGACATTGAATAACCTGCCCACCATTCGCACACCTGGTAGAGGCACAGCTGGGGTTAAGTCCATAGGGATGACTCCACAGCTACTGTGAGTATCTAACATGGCATGATATGAAGACCGACTCTCCTCTCCACCTCAAAGTGACAATGTCTTGTTGCCACATTTTGCCAAACCACACTTTTTGGCTTCATCTTCAATAAAGATTTCCAGCCTGGCCATGCCCCCCTCAACTCCTGTTTCAAGCTGCTCGCCTACGCCTTCTGGTGGTCTTGTCACTAGCTCGCCATGCTTCCTTCAGCCCCTCTTGGGACCGTCGTGCACCAAAATGGGAAAACACACAGCTCTACTTCTGCTTCATTCCTCCAAACACACAGCAGGCCATGAAGGCACCGAACCTTCTCTGAAGGCTTGAGCATAATGGCAGTGCTTGCAACCGTGCTTGCCACAAAAGCAGAAACGCAATTAAAATGTGTTATTGAATTAGTGTATGATGGAAAAACATTGTGTGTATACGTTGGACAACTTTTAATTGGGTCTCACACCTCACTGGCCTGACAGTTCTTTCTTCCTGCTGCAGGGAATGTCACACTCATCTTCCTCTGCCGGTCCCAACTGGCTGCCACATTGTTCATTACTCCAGAGACTTTTATCTCTGCTTTGCCACCTCTGCTCTCTGACTTTGGGCCCCCTCAAATCTCTTTCCTTCTTGAGATGCTAGGAGAAAACAAAAATTCCTATTATTTAATCTTAATTTTGCTCCTTTTGTCACTATCATCCCACTGCAGACTACCTCTGGGCTGCACCTGTTATCACCAAAAAGCCATTAACATGTTTCCCTAAAAAAAAAAAAGGCAAAAAAACCCCCAACTTTTACTTAAAGTCTCTACAATTTGTAATACAAGAACAGAGGAACCTTTAATATTACAAGTTGTTTTCATGACTTTGCATATATTAGACCAAAAGTCTCAGAATAATTATATTAACATTTTCTCCAACAATGTGGTTACTGAAAACAGTTTAAGAATCTTTTTTTTAATCTTTTTTTTTTTAATTTTTTTTAATTTAAAGTGTTTTTTTTTTCCTTTGGGTATATGCCACTAGTGTTAGACAATTTATTGATTGCTTTTTAAGTTCATTTGGAATAACTCTCCTCTGTGTGGCTTATCACCAAATGAATATACAGTTAAGGTCATTGATTTGGTTTTACTTTCAATTCTAAATAATTAAGTTTTAATTTATGTAAATGTTGTTTACATAAACTATTTTACAGGGTTTCAGAGTGAAATCTACGGTGTGTGGGTATGTGTTTTCCAGCTCCTCTCCTTCCCGTCAAATCAGTCTGGACCTCGAGTTCATTATTGTCTTTTCAAAATAAGATCCTGTCACCCCGACCCGCTTCCTGTCCTACAAACATTTACTCGTGGGTCCCAAGGCGTGAGCATGCCCACCTGGGCTCTGCGTGAGCAAGCCGTTCCCTAACTCTTTGGCCTCATTCTCCAGCCTTACTCTTGATGTTCCAAATAAAACTGAATTCCCCAGAGCCTCGGAAGTATAATTTCAAACTCAGTAGCACTTTTGAGTTCTTGCCAATCTCTTTCCCTTTGCTTCAAACACTCCCATTGCCCACATTCCGTCTGGGAGTCTGACCAAACCCTACTAACTCCTCTGGTGTCAGCCTATGCACTATGGGGCCAGCTGCACTTCCTCCACCTGGGACCTCTTTCATGCACATGTGGCACTTCACATACATGACATCTGACATACTCACAAAACTACCTGCAAATGTGTCTGCATCATCCACTGAAAGGTAAGCTCTGCTGGGAGGGGGACTTTTGTCTATTTGGTTCACCATTTTATCCCCAGACCAAAAAACTTGTCTGACTTTAGGACCTCCACTAGCCCATATGGTTTCTTCGTGAATCGCCAGGTACTTTTGTGCAGTCAACACACTGCACAACGGTACACGGCAGCCCAGCGTGACACAAAGTCTTTTCTCATTAAATATATGTTGAATTAATTTAATTAAATAATTCAATGTATATTTGACATTTGATTTACTTCCTAATAGCTTTCTTGCTGATCCTCTTTTCCTTTTTAAATTTATTTTTAGCAGTTTACAGCATTCTTTAAAAATTAATTTTTGTGACGATAATGGCACTAACCATTTTCCAAACACAGAAATTGAGCCTTGCAGTGTAACTTCACTTCTTAACGGCACACACTCCGCCCCTCCCCACCTGGATGCCCACCTGATCCACCAAAAACGACATGTGCTTTTTATTTGAAATATGACTCCTTCTATTCTTGGTTCTTCGAAGGAGTTAGTGGGTGGTGTGGGAGAGGACAGGGCTGGAACCATTGCTGTTTGTGCTGTAGACAGCACGCCCAGTTCTTCCTCTAGTCCAAAGCTTGGGAGAACTTGGAAACGTGAAGTTTACAATCACTGCCGTGTGGCTTGGTCCCTCATTGCTCCTTTTGTTAACACACATCACTGTGGCTAATCTGCCTGGTGGGACTCAGAACCGCCCCCTTCTCCCTGAATGCCCCAGCGCCCTGCCTCTCTCTGGGAGAAGACCGACTCCACATGCAGATAACCTTTAGAATAATCAAGGCAATTAGTCATTGGAGCACCAAACCTCCTTTCCCCCACATTGTTGAAAGAATTGTCAAAATACCACTTTTGTCATAATTAAGGTTCTTCAAAATACCAAGATACTCGTTCTGAATGCTTCCTCCCACATTCCATCACAAAGCAGCAGTGCGCTACCATGAGAGAGACGTGCTCCTCCCTGCCACGTTCCAAGGACAGGGCAGCTGTTCTGTCAGCTCCTGCTTGGGCCCTCGTTAGACCCTCTCTGAAAGACGCTTCAAATCTGGAAAGAATGCACTAAAGTCTTTTTAGAACTGTGCCTTTTTTTTTTTTCTTTCTTTTATTCTGTTTAAAGAACCGTAAGAATGAAAGGAAGTGTTGTAAGAGGAGGATCTGGGCATAAATCTATCTCCTCTTCAAGTATTCTTTCTGAGGCTCCTTGTATTGCCTCCTGAAATATTTATATGAGCAAATACCTTGACTTATCATAAAGAAAGTCTGGGATGACACAGTCAAACAAACTCATCTCTAAAAGAAGATAAAAACTCACAATGGGTATGGAGGTGGCCAACTCCCATTCAACATTTAGATCTGTTAACAGCTGTAAGTAAATATTGGTGAAAGCATTTTTTTTGTCTTTGACTTAAAGAGCTGAGCAAATACCTAATCACGGAAACAATTCTCTAAAGAGCAGATTTAAAGATTTGTGTTGGGAAAGACAAAAGATGACTATTTCACATGGTACCTAAAGCAGGAACAGAGCTCTTTGGCTCTCCAGGAAATTCACTTTTCCTTTGCTGTACTTAGCAGTTATACAACCTGACTTTTAAAAACATTTCACATGATTTACCTGAAATTATTATTTTTATTAGCTGTATATTTTTCTTTTATGATATTTTCTTTTTTATTTTTTTATTAATATTGTTTTTGAATACACAAATCATAATTATGTTTCTATCTTTTTTGCCCCACTAAAGTGTAAGCTCTGTAGGGAAAAACCTTTGACTACTGTATTTTCAGCACCTGATTCATAGCAGAAAATCAGTAAATATTTGTCAAATAAATAACTTTTCAGAAGTGCCTACTATGAATTATGTCATTAAAATAGAAAGGGTTAACTGGGCTCTTACGCTGTGATTGGTACATTCTGAGGGCTTTCCATGGACTCTTTTATACAGTGTTCACAAAACTCTACAAGATAGGGGTGATTATTATCATAGGTTTATCGGTTGAGAAATTGGAAGAACAGAGAAAAACAGACACAGACACTAAAGGGCAAAACCAGTCTGTGAACCAAAGCAATTTAACTAACTCCAGGATCAGGGAAACCATCATTGTTGACTGCCTTTGAAGACAGAGATACAACCAAGAAAAGTAATCAACCTGACAAATAACTACTCAACTTCTACAACATGACAGGTGGAGTCCATCTCAGAATACTCCAATTACTTTTTCTTAAGCGATTGAGCATGTGTATATTGGTAGCCCTTACTGTGCATGATTTCAACATGCAAGATGTCCAGTCATTGTGGTTTAGTTGAATGATGCCAGTTCTCCAGTAACTTAGTTTAAATTTTAGTTCCCATGGCACATTAGCTGTGAATAATTAGATGAAGTGCAAATTTTGCTGTAAGCCCTTCATTCCATAAATCACTTTGTGACCAGCAGATGTGCATAATGATCAGTAACCAACCTAATCACTTCTTTCTTAGTGTGCTGGTGATTGGGCACTTGCTCTTTGTTCAGTTTCCACACAGATAGCAAAGCGTGTAGTTTTGTTGCTTCCTTGTCTCTTATTGATAAACCCTCGTGACGTTCTACAAAAGTAGGTAATCGAGAGAGGGAATTGGCCAATAAATCTGTCCAAGAAAGAAGTGGAAAATGTGAGCATTGGATGTGAAACTCCAATCAAACATCCATGGAGCTGGAGATGCAAGAGCTGGCTATGGGAAAATTGATGCTGTTGATGTTGAGAAACTCCATATGCAGCCAGAGGCACTTAGGGAAGGTGAACTTACAAACGTCAATGAGGAAAGTGGTCGTGAAGAGAAGGATGGAGATGTCCCAGAGGAAGTGAAGCTGGCAAAAACAACTTCACATTGAAGGAATTCTCAGACACATTGCCGGGCATTGCACCGAAGACACCAGGAATACAATGTTGCAAGCTGATCCAAGCTTAGAAAGGAGTATGAAAATTCCACAAAACATCAAAAAGATGCAGTCTCCATGTTGTAAATTTTATGATGGAAAGAATGTAGGCGCTGTCTCAACTACTCAATACATGTTTTTACAAATAAATAAAACTCTTTCTCAGTGTGCTTAATGATTTCAATTACAGTATATATAATTATATATGTAATATTAGTTTTACTATTTTCATCATTTTGCTATGATGATGAAATGATTTTGCTATATACTTAAAATTGACAATAAGAGTCTTTAATGTTTTGACAAAGATTGTTAAAGGTTACAGAGCAATGATAATTTTTCCCACTGCTTATTAAAACCATTTTGCATGGTTTCAGCTTACTTACGCAAAGTGAGGACAACCTGTATTCAAAATAATCTCAAAAACTAAATCTCAAAAACTAATGAGTGAGTAGTAAATGTGCTTTGGCTATGAAATTCATATCTGGATGACACAAAGTGTTGCTGTCTTTTTGCAATGTACTTCAAGGAAAAGGCTTTAAGGCTATTTAGCTATCTCGCAAGTCCCACAGGGAAAAGCTGATGCCATGAGAATAGGAAAATGCAAAGAGAAAAGGGCTAGCTTTGGAGAATCAAGAACCTGAACTAAATATTGGTTTATCGATTTTAGTCTTGAGCACTCATTCAATACCTGAGGCTTTTGCCTCATCTGTAAAATGAAGACGCTAATACCCACTTTGCAACATCAGGAAACAACAAATAGTTTTGTGTATGAGAAAAAATATGCATGCATGTGTGTATACATAAGAAAAATATTAGGCATAGTGCCTGGCAGATACTAGGGACTCAACAAACTGCTGTTATATTTTAGCTAGAATAAGAGCAGAAGAAAATCAAAACAGAACTTGTAAAAGCAAAAATCCAAAGGTGAGAGTAGAGGCCTTTACCCCTCCAATAAAGGAAGAACACTACCATTTATTAAAGGCTTAGTAGACATCAAGGGTTGTTACAGACATAATCACATTCAGTCTGTGCAACTATGTGGCAAAATATGGTAGAGAGCACTTCCCTAAGCAGCCTGGTGAGTTTGATCACTGTGGACTTCCTGCTACAGGGCATTGGCCACTCTGGGTGATTAAGGTTAAGCCAACAGCTGGATTTATCTGTGGGGCATCTTGGATTTTCTAATAAAAATTTTAGATATTCCAGGAAGAATTTTCAAACTCTACGGCTTCTTTTCGTATCTCGTTGTTTCCCTGATTCCACATTCATAGAAAATAAACCTTAGCTTCTCTGATTTTTCCTTTTGTTTGAGTATAATACAAAGAGAATCAAATTTTAATAACTACTATTATTATGTGTTTACATGTAATGAGGCTATTTCCATGTTCGCACAGATGGTCTGAAATAACGAAATGTTATTATAACCAGTTCTCGTACATGCGATGCTTCCCTGCTAGTTTCTTTGATCTCTATCAATAAAATATTGTTATTCTGATATTCATTTTTGTAATAAACTTTATACTACACTGGAAATTGGCTAGAACTGTAAATTGCTTGTGTTTCTTTCAGAGAGGAACCAGAATAAAAGCCTTTATGGTGAGCGTGCATCCTCCTAGAGCTTGCATAAGTACATTTGGGTAGATCTTGAGTTAGCTGGGGTCTGAAAGGGAGTTGAGTGGATGGCAAAGTCAGCCTCGGAAAGAGTCTTGGCACCTGCTTGTCTTACCACTCGTGCACGTATTTTACTCTAGCCACTCCGAGTTAACAATCTATTTTCCTCCAGTGGCATGTTCTTACTCTTACTCATCTCTGTACCTAAAACACTGTAATAGCCAAAAAAAAAAAAAGAATAAAAAAGATATGGTGTACTCAACTGAGGTACCACCATAGAGGAGGAAGAGTAGGTATGAGTTGGAAAGGGGTTAGGGAACCACAGGAACAGACTCTGGTGCCCTGGGCTCCCATGTCAACCCTTTACCATCATATAAAGACCCTTTGCCATCTTCTCTGGTATCCATCTGCCTATTGTCTTCTCCCACCAGCAGGAGGAGCTATAAACTTCAGGGACCCCCTACCCCCTTGCAGTTTTCCACTTGTTCTACAATCTTCTCCCATGACTCCACTTACCTCATGTGCTTTTCTCCCCAGCCTTGCCTCCTTCATTGCCCAGAGAAAACGTTGCTCTACCTGACTCCTATGGATGGAATGTTTGTGCCTCATCCCTCCAAATCTACATGTTGAAACCTAACCCCCAGTGTGGTAGTATTTGGAGGTGGGGCCTTTGGGGGGTAGTTATGGGAGTGGAGCCCTCATGAATGGGATAATTCCTTATAAGGAAAGACAAGGTACAGTGAGAAGGTGGCCATCTACAAACCAGGAAGAGAGCCCTTGCCAGACATACCACCTGGTGACACTTCATGCTGGGTGTCCCAGCCTCCAGAACTGAGAAATAAATACCTGTTGTTTAAACCTCCTAGTCTATGCTATTTCTATTGTAGCAGCCCAAATTGACTAAGACACTGATCTTCCCTGGTAGAATTAAGCACTTTTACCAATTGTACAAAAGGCCCCTTCAATATATTTTGGTTATGATATAATCTAGTGAAAAATACATATCATTTTTTTGTTTTTGGTACCAGAGATCCTTTTAGGAAAAGAACTGTTTTTATTTAGGAAAATACAGTGAAAAGCAGAAGCCTGTTAGCCTCAAGGAAGGCCTCCAGGCGATGGGTTAGCAGAAACAGCATAGACACAGATTAAAGAACTGTGTCCCCCAAAAGGCAGCATGGAGCTAGGAGAAAAAAACAGAGAAGAGAGAGGTTGGGAAATGCACTGAAGACATAAAGGGAGCATGGTGGAAATTGCCAGAAGGGAGAAGTTGCCAGAATTGGCTGATTTTTTCACGAAGACAGAAATTCATCTCCTGTGTGGTCATGGGACACAATCCTCCCATGCCATTACTCCCATGCTGTTACTCTGGCTTATCTCCAGGGAAAGTCTACTCCCCATGGCAGCATCAACTGGGTGGGACTTTGGGGTTATGAGGGAGAAAGATCTGTGTCCTGTGTTTCAGTTGACATCAGAACTAGAAGAAAGGGCCAGAGATAAAAGAAACCACAGATAGGAGAAAAAAGAATTCTGAAGAAACTAGGTCATCAGAGTTGACAGGGAAATTTAGCAAAAGAAATAGAAAAAGAAATATTACCCCGCTCTATTCCAGATCCCTGCCTCTACTCCACACTGTGAACCATTGCAATACCAGTAACTCCCCCACCTGTAAAATTAGAGTGATAAACTAGATGGTCTGTCAGGGCCCCTTCTGCTTTATTATTCTGTGTATCTAAGCTTTTTACTGAGCTGGAGAAAATAATAAAAGTTAGGTCCTACTGTAGAAAAATATTTGGTGATGTGAATTAGCTTGATTAGGCATAGGAGATGACACAAATAATTACAGTCATTTAACACCCAGGTAAGAAAAAAGAGAAAAAGTAAATTAAGAAAAGTATTCTCATGGCACCAAACAATGGCTTGTTTAGATCCTTCTGGCAGTTTTGTAGCATCTGTTCTAAAAATTATGATGTGTTTTGAAATTACTACTTGAGTATATATACAATGTGTGTCAGACATTTATGTAATTATGTTATTAAAAAGTTCCAGTGTCTGTGGATACAAACATGCTGATAGAAGAAAAATATCGACTTCCCATTCTTTCCAAACCCGGCCATTTAAAGACAATCAACTTAGGCTGTCAGGTAGCAACTGATGATGAGGGTTTGGTTCAATCAATTGATTAAAATACAATTATGTGGAAGGAAAATATTAAATTATTTTTGTTTATCTCTAGAAGCAATTATCTGATTGTGTTTAAGTAAATGCAGTCACAAAATGTTACTATGTGGAAAAACAGGAGTAAGTGCTTTGATTGGGTCCATCCACTTAAATGACAGTAGGTCTCCTTGTTTTGCAATGAGAGGCTGATACAAGAAAAGAGAGGAAAGTGTTGTAATTTTTAAAAAGAGCAGGTATTGATGGGACTAAATCAACTTTCCATTAGTCATATGTTATTGGGATGTACACAGAACCTGTGGAGTACTGTACAGTGTTCCATCCTGGGTTCAAATTCTGGCTCCAGCACTTATTGGTTATATAATCTTAGTTACCATCTGCGTTTCAGTTTATTTGTCTATAAAATGTGTGTGTGTGTGTGTGTGTATGATAGCTTCTAACTCTCAGGATTGTTGTAGAGACTACATGAATTAAAACAGATGAAGTGCATAGAACCACGCCTATATAAACATAAGCTCCATAAATGTACACTGTTATATTGGTTACGAGATTTTGCCACAGGAGAGATTTGGAACGGGTATTAATTAAGAAAGAAATAAGCAAGTATTTCTTTGTTGTGACATTTGGAGGAAAATTAAGAAATTTAGGGGTAAGACGATGTCATTGAAGAGTGAATATAGGCACCTGAGGAAACAGAAGGGAGCTACTACGTATTCATTGCCTACTATATTCCAGGCTCTGGAGTAGGCCCAGTACCTGTGGTAACTCATACAAGCTTTCTAACATTACCTTCTTAGAAGTAGGTATAATGATCTCCATCTTGGCACATGAAGGGATTGAGGATTCAGGGATGTCAAGTCACATAGCTGGGATCACACACAGGGAGTAAATTGGAGTATCACGGTCACACTCAAGTCTGTAGACATTAACCCTCTGGTGTTTGCACTGCTGCATGGCACCGCCCTCCTGATAAGGCATGGAGGTTGTGGCCACTACGGCTAGCTATCTAAAGCGGAAGTTCTTAAACTTTTTGGTCTCAGGACCACCTTACTTTTATAAAAAAGTATTGAGGACTTAAAAGAGCTTTGGTTAATGTGGATAATATCTATCAATATCTAGCATATTAGAAATTAAAGCTGAAATTAAAAAAATTATTTCTTAGTTTATTTTAAAATGACAACTATAAACCTGTCACGCATTGATACAAATAATCTATATTTCTAAAAATAATAATAGTTACCAAAGCAGAGCATATTAGTGAGAAGAGTGGCATTGTTTTACAGTTTTTGCAAACCTCCTTAATGTTTGGCTTAATAGAAGACAGATGGGTTCTGATTCTATCTGTTTTGATGTGTTGTCTTATTGATATATAGAAAGAATATCCAGCCTCACCCAGATATGTGTTGCAAAAGAAAGAAGTATTTTAGGAGCCTTTCTAGATAATTTTGGACATTATTCTTTTATACTACACCAAAACTCAAAAAAAAATTGATAGTTTCTTAAAGGTTAATTGCAATGTGGAATATCTGAAACCATGTCAATAAACCTTCATGTCTTTCACATTAAAACACATTTGTTTCTCTCCACTTAGACTTGATCTTTACCCTTGTTTGTTAACATTATGCATTGGTCATTTGGAAGGTGTTGGTTCACCACATTGTACGGTTTCCCAATATTGACACATTTCATTATTCAACACCAAAAAAATGTGTTACTATTACCACAAATCTCATCAGAAAATCCTCTGAGAATACAGCAGCTGTCAAACTCATGAGGCAGGCATAAGTTTTCCACAATTCTAATTTTCACATGAAAACTTACATTTTTATCATTGGAAACAAATATTGTCAGTTGTGTTTCTTGAAATGACAGGTGCATTTTGTTGATCATAAGAAAATGCCTGTCAAGTCTGGAAGTCTGAATAACCACAGTTTGTCCATCCTTTTTTCAAAAGAAAAGAATCTTTTAGTAAAAAAAAAAAAAGTAGCTAGTTCAGCTTGCAACTCAAACACTTGCACAAGTGGTTTTGCACAAGACAGCTATGAACGGCAGAAAGCAGCACATATACTCCCAATTTTGTTACATAAAGCAGTGTCTCCAACCTTGACAAAAGGGACCAATATTGTGGAAGACAGGTTTTCCACGGGGGAGGGGGGGGCGCTCTGGCCATCCCAGCCTGGGCTCCACCTCAGATCATCCATCAGGCGTTAGATTCTCATGGGAACCGTGCAACCTGCATCCCTCACATGTGTAGTTTGCAGCTTGCAGTTTGCAGTTTGCAGTGGGGTTCGCGGTCCTGTGAGAGCCTGATGCTGCTGCTCATCTGACCGGGATTGCGGGGTGTGGGTTGGGCGGTGATGCGAGCAATGGGAGGCGGCTGTGGGTGCAGATGGGGCTTCGCTCATCTCCTGCTGTGCAGCCCGGTTCCTGGAGGGCCAGTGACCACGAAAGTCCGCAGCCCAGGGTTTGGGGACCGCAGAATAGAGCATTAAAAAGATGTGCACTTCAAAGTCTAGATGTTTTTTAAAATTAATAATAAATGTCACTGCTTCATTAGGAACATTCTTGAGTGAGACTGGAATTTTCCTCCCCCGCCGCCCCCGCAAGTATGTGAAGGTGAAGGATGAGATGACTGTTAGCAGCATTTGTTGCCACTGCCTTGCTCTGTGCTAGCAATTAGACTAGCAATTAGACTACTATTACAGCTGCACCAGCAGGGCGAATGACAAACAGTGAGAAGGGCAAAATACACCTTAGCAGTATAACGAAAATAGCTTTGACCTCCTGAACCCCCGGAAAGGATCCGAAGGACCTCCAGAGATCTGTGGATCACACTTTCAGAGCCAGGGACTTAAAGTGTTATCTTAAAGAAATGATTTAAAAATTTCAGATGGATGCTCAGATAAACACGCTAAGCAAAAGGCCTGAATGCATATGATTTGATAAAATATAAAATCTGTGTTTTAAATTGTCTAGTTTAGGGAGTAATACAGTAATAGCAAATGATATTAAGGCAAACAGTGCCACATGCATCCTCCCTCAATCTTTTCTGGTTGAGGAATTTCTTTACGCTTGATCAAAGTCGTAGCATTTTTTTTAAATTAAGCTTTATTTAAAAAATGATTAATGGGAAGAAAACTTAGCTTCCGAGAAAGACCCAACACTGCATGACATCAACCCTATTAAAGTGTCTAAACCTCTTGGTGAGAGCAAATTTTATACAATCATTTAGTACGAAGAAAGGTCTAGAAAACGAAGAGGAAGAAGTGGGAAGAAGAAGGAGATAATAAAGGAGGAGATGAGATTTTGAGCTGATGACCCCAGTGGCTGAACTTGCCTGTTTATAGCTCCAAGGAACTCTTTACTGGTGTATAGCATCTGCAAAATTATGGAGGATTTCCTTGTAACATTGTCATAAGGAGATTTGTCTCCTTAAATTAATTATTTGAGGCACTATGGTATATCTTAAGATATACAACCTGGATGATAACGAGAGACAAGATCTATTTAGTACTTGCTGGATATGAGGCATTCTTCTTAACCTAAGTCAGGTGAACAACATGGGTTTCCCGGTTACTACATTGTATTCACACAACATTGAGTGTGAATGGACTGTACCAATAAAATTGCAACCAAAACATATCAATTGGCTAAAGAAGCAGCTCAAACATAGTTAAAATTGTAGACCCTGAAACAAATTGCTTGAGTTCAACTCCATTTCCATCCTTTATGATGTGTGTGAACTTGGGGTCTGGCTGTGCTTCAGTTCCATCTGTAAAATGGGCATCATGATAATAATTTCCAATTCATAGGTTGTTACAAGGATGGAATGAATTCATATATGTAAAGTGCTTACAACCAAGCACTACAGTTTGCTGTTATCGTCACCATTATCACAGTCATTACCATCATCATCATACGGTTTAAGCGGCTCCTCTAAATTCTGATTAAAATGTCTCCACTGTAGTACACGCCAAGCCAAGGAAAGAATTAAGAACACAAACTGCTTTTTTGTAGGAGGGAACTTAATCCTCATGATTTCTGCTCACTTGGGATTGCTCTGACACCCAAGGAAATTTTAGATGAGTTTTCACTGAATTCTTTGATTTGGAAACTATACCTGTTGCTGGAGATCAGAGTTTCATTCAAAAGCTTCCATTTGCACTTCCTGTTCCTGTTTCCAAGGATAAAACATACCAGCATTTTCCATGTTGAAATTTTCTCCACGTACACTCAATTGTAATGGGGTATCTCCTTTGATTCATTTTTCCTTCTAATCTACCGCAAACTCCACGTAACCAAAAATCTCACAAGATAATCTCTTTCTTCTTTCTTGACAATTTCTCTCTTGACTTCCATTCTTCCTACAGATTTCAAACTAATGAGGATCAGTTGGAATAAACAAAAATTTCCCTAAGCATCTCGTCTCCTGCCCACATACTCTGTTCCTCTCTTTACCAAGCAGGTGCAGCCTCAGGGTAGGTTATTTTTTTCTTTATGCATCAATGCTTATTCGAGTTCGTTTGTAGCCCACAGTGATTTGGGTCATATGGAGATGTTTTGTACTTCAGCAGACACAGACAGAATCTTGTTGGCAAGGGAAGTTGTAGCATGACCTAGCAATTCATTTTTGTCATGAAGCAGGACCCCAAAAATGATACGTATTTCTTTCATTCTGGAGAGAGAGACACACACATGCAGACGCAAGATGGACATCACCAGCAATAACGACCACCTGCCTCAATGCCAGCAAGAGCTGGAAATTAACCTAGCCCCTAGATCATTATGTTAGATCCCAACAAGCCCAGGGCACGATAGGATTCCCGAAACTCAGGATCTTCCTACTCTCCAAATGAAATATCCACACGCTACACCCCACTGTCTCTTCTGCTTCAGAGATCCCTTGGAATTTTTCCTAAGCAGAGTAAGTTAGGAAAGTGTTGGTTTTATAAAGTGTAATCTTTAATAGACACTACATTACTTTTTCCAAAGGACCTTTCTGGATGGAAAATGTTTTTAAAACAAACAGATATCTATGGGCTAATCTAAATTATATAGTAAGTTAGGAATTATTCCTCATCAGTGGAAAAATATGCACATTGACTAATTTTGCCAGTATGATTCATGACCCAGTGGAAGAATCCTATTTTATAGAAAGAGATTGTATAAACAACGTATTTTCATGTTGCCCTTCCCAGCTGCATTGGGCTAAAACAGCACTCCAAGCTTTCAGTTCTTTCAGGTGCTGATGGTTTTCTGAGGCATTTTTATGTCTAAAAAGGTTTTCTGTGCCCTCTAGTGGTTGTTTTGTTTCTGGCATTTGAGTCAAGGTAATGTACAATGGGGAGCAAAATTTTGCCTAAGGATTAATTATTTAAAAACAGTGCTTGTTATTCCATTCTTGTGATACTTCACTTAGAAGAATGGGCTCCAGCTGCATCCAGGATAGTACAAAGGTTATTAGTTCACCATTCTTTTTATGGCTGAATAGTACTCCATGGTATACATATGTCACATTTTATTAATCCACTCATGTATTGATGGAAACTTGGCTTATACTCACCATTAAACTGGTACTAGTTGATCAACGCTTATGTGCACACATGTAAGTAACATTCATAAGGCAACAGGCAGGTGGCGCAGGGAAGGAGGGGATGGGTAAATTCACACCTAATGAGTGCAGTGCGTGACATCTGAGGGTTGTAGCTCCAACTTGGGCGGTACAAAGGCAATACATGTAACCAAAGCGTTTGTACCCCCGTGATAGTCTGAAATTTAAAAAAGAGTATAAAGAACATACAATAATAAATAAAAATATTATATATTCATACAATGGAAAACTTTACAGCAATAAAAATAAATTACATGCAGGTGCTTGTCGTGCTCTCGTGGTAGTATTTAAAGTGATTTCTGGAAGGCCGTTGCAATACGGGAGATTCCGGAATGACCTTATATTCCACAAAGATAGATTCAAACCTCCGCTTTATTTTTCCAACCTCTTTCCCTGTGCTGGGGAATTGTGCCTCATTTAGGCTCGTTTATTATAAAAATTAGTTATTTCCATTTGAAAGTTAACAGAAAAGAGCCTATTTCTGTCCGTAAGTTCTGGCTCCTGGGGAAAAAACTAGAAACTCCTTTCCCCTGAAAAATGGAAAACGAGTCCCTTCGGTGTTTAAGCCCGCAGGATAGATCCATATGGCATTTTTCGGGGCCCATCTTCCTGTTCTCAAGTCCAAGGAGCTCTGTAGGAAATCAGTGATACTCATGCTTTCAAAAAACAAAGGTGATTTGAAAAATATGTTGTGAGATGGAACAGCTGCAGCTGCGTGGTCAGAGACAGATTTATTTTTGTATAGCTGCCAGGCCTTCTGTAAATTTTAATTCCTAGTAATTATTGGAAGTGACACTGACTCTTGTTAATTAACCCCTTTGACACAACCAGAAGGTATGCTTCCTCCAGAGGCCTGGGTGGTGGGGTGGAAAAGATCTCATCGCTCTGCCCTCTCACTCCTTTATTCACTAGCCCCTGGAAGATTAAAATAATGAGGTGGGTCTGTTTAGAACCGGTGTTTCGTATTCATCACAGAAGTTATGCTACCCATTGCTGATGTGGCAATGGACGAAAGAAACGCTTCTAAAGAGGTAGGCAGAGTGAAGCAGCAGCATCGTGTTACAAAATATGTCCAGTGCAATAACAATGTGAGCTCAAAACAGCTTTCCTACAATTTTTATGTCCTATTTTTGAAAGATTATTGTTTTAAACATTTATAATTGTGGAATGGATCATAATAGCGTGTGTACGTGTGTGTATAGTTTAAAGAATAATGAGAAAACAAATACCCTTGTGCCCACTATCTTTATGAGGTAACACCAAACTTCTTTCCAAATTGGTGTGTAAATGTCCTTTCCTCACGGCACTGTAAAAAGAATTTAGTGTTCCACACCTCCTTGCCAATTCTTCCTATTGTCCAACTTTTAAACATTCACCACTCTGATAGATGTGAAACAGTAGTTCACTGTAGTTCAATTTTGTATTTCCCTAAATGCTAGTCAGTGTAAGCAACTTTGCATATACCTATGTATTTTTAACCTATAGTTTCTACTGAACTGTTTGTCTTTTTATTCATTTGTAAGAGCTCTTTATATATTCTAAATATGTAAGATCAGCTGTTTATGTTGCAAATATCTTCTCCCAGCTTGAGCCTTCTCATTTTGCTCTCTTTCTGGGGTATTTTGATAAATAGAAGCTCTTAATGTTTTTGTATAGTTGAATTTAGCAATGTTTATGATTTGTGATTTTTTTGTGGCTTATTTAAAAAATCCTTTTCTTTCCAGATTCTTAAAATAGTCTCCTACATCTTCTAAATTATTGCTGTACTAGCTTTTGTATTTTTGGCAAAGAAGGCTAATTGCCCACTAAGTGCTCATGCCTCTCCTCTTCAAAAGGCAGAATTGTTTTGGGGAAGTAGCTACTTGGTCAATGATTAGTTAACCCTTCTTTGCATCTAGGTGATACCATGTGACTAGTTCTTGCCAATGGAACATGAGTAAAGTGATGTAGCACTTATATCACTATATACTTTCTTCTCTCTTTCCCCATTTATACAGATGCAAGGACTCTGGGATCCTAGGATCTGATGAAGCCACAGGTGGAAGGAACATAGAAGCTCGCATCACTACATAGGTAAATAGCCTGCTGCTATAGACTGAATGTTTGTGCACCTGCCCCCATTCATATGTTAAATCCTAACTCCCAATAGAATGGTTTGGGGAGGTGCTAAGTTCATGAGGGCTCTGCTCAATGGGATTCATGATAGATACCTCAGAGCAGACAATAAGACAGTCATCTTGAACCGGAAAGCAAGCTCTCACCAGAACTCAACCATGCTGGCACCCTGATCTCAGACTTATTACAGCCTCCAGAACCATGAGAAATAAATTTCTGTTGTTTATAAGCCAATCTATGGTAGTTTGTTATAGCAGCCTGGAGTGACTAAGATACCTGCCAACTAGGAACACCTACATTTAGCCATCACTTTAGCAAGAAAAAAAATTTCCGTTGTGTTAGCCACTGAATTTTTGGCTATTTTGTTTCAGCTGCTTGTACCATTCTAACTAATACAGAAATTGTATCTTGAAATGGGAAATTACCTTAACAAATTTTAATATATGTGGCATTGACATAGTGAATGGGTGACAGGCAGCAAGGACAAAGATAAAGCAAGATAGAAATATAGAGAGCTCTATGATGTAGTAGCATAAAATATTGCCTGCTGTAATCCTGAAAGCAGACTAAGTGCCACAGTAGCTGTATAGATATGTAGCTAGCAGATATGTAGCTCTGCAGGAAGTAGCTGAAAAGAGCTAGAACTGTTGGTGTGTATTTCTACTCACTGCTTATATAGTGAGCAGGTATAACAAGGAAAGAGATGAGTAAAAGCAAGAAATGACTGTCTTGAGGATAGAGATGCAAAAGGATGGAGAAAATTCAGAAATTTAGAGATTTAAGCATTGGCAAAGCTATATCCATACCCAAAACCAGGATTAAAAAATTAGAATGAAAAAATACTTAGAGCAACAAATGCCCATTAGGAATTCTCAGTTACACAGAAGGATTAGGCCCTATGGCACAGATCAGATTAAAGTTGTTTCTTTCCAACTCAAGGTAATTTTATGAGATGGCCTCAGGGTACCTGCTATGACATTGAGAGAGGCAATGGTGGGACGTGGGGAGCAAAAGGCAAAAGTATGAATCAGACTGAGAATTATGTCTAGGGAAGAACTAATGTGGATATTCACACATGGAATCTATTGGAAGCAAATAGATAAGAAGTCTACTAAGTTTCTCTGGGAATTGTATTGCTAAATGCACTGCAATCTGGCTTCAAAAAGCCCATCACTGTAAAAGAGCCATTGTGACTTCAAACTTGCCAGTACAAGAAGCTGGCAATGAAATCTGAGCCCCCACAAAGAGGACATACCCTTCAAAGCCCATTCCAGATGGGACGTTAGGCAGTGGTGCTCTCACCCACCTGTGTGGTCCCCAAACCAGCAGCATTCAGAGTCAAGGCAGGAAAATGTTAGAAATGCAAATTACCCAGACTTACTGAAGGAAAAATTCTAGGAATTGGGCTGGGGGAATGTATGTTATAACAAGTCCTATACTTTGATGTTCACTAAAAGCTTGAAACTGCCTTGGAGGAAAAGGAATAAGGAAAAGCCTCTTGGAAAGGAAGTTTCTCCTAAAGCACAGAATTGGGTCCAGTCAAGGAACTTCCTCCATAGCCAGGGAACAGAGGCTTCCCAACGCATGCGTGGCAGGCAGGATTTTGAAATTCCTATGACTATTGTTTCTTGTTCTTTCCTTTTCTTCTGAAGGAGACTTTATATTGCAGTTATCTTTCATCTGTTTTGCCTGTATGTTTTGGAATGATAGCGAGATAGCTTGTCTTTTAGTCCCTAAATAGCTAGATCATGAATGTCTACAACTAGACCTACTGGAGGGAGCAGTGACCATTGACAATTGAATTTGAGCAAAGTAGTTAAGAAGAAGTAGATTAAAAAGAAAAGTCTGAGGTGCTATAGGCCGCAGAGGAGCCATGCAAGGAGTTTGGGTCCCTGAATCACTGTGTGGACAAAAGCTACCTTCTTTTTTCTTATTTTTTTTTTATTTTAGTGTATGATGGGGGTACAAGTGTTAAGGTTACATATATTGCCCATGCCCCCCTCCCCCCTCGAGTAAGAGCTTCAAGCGTGTCCATCCCCCAAACATTGCACATCTTACTCATTGTTGTTGTATATACCCATCCCTTCCTCCCCCCTCCATCCTCCCGACACCCGATAAATGTTACTCCTATATGTCCACTTAGGTGTTGATCCATTAATACCAATTCGCTGGTGAGTACATGTGGTGCTGGTTTTTTCATTCTTGAGATATCTGACGGGAACACTCATATTGGTTTTTAAAAGTGAATAATAAACTTTCATTGTGTTAAGAGACTAAAATTTTAGAGTTTATATTTTTATCAAGAGTGTATAGTTCAACATTTAGGTTAGCAATCCTCCTAGAATTAATTTTGTGAAAGGAGTGATATGGAAATCTTCATTTCCATATGAATGGTCAGATTTCCCAGCACTATTTGCTGTTTAATTAATTCTTTCCACACATACCTGTGGTGATGACTCTTGTCATAAATCAAATTACCAAATACATGAGGATCTGTTTCTTGGCTTTCTATTATATTGCATTGTTTTATTTTCCTATCCCTTCACCAACACTATACTGTTGTAATCCATATAGCTTTGTAGCAGAGCTTGATCATCCACACTTAATTATGTTCTTCAGACATATCGTATCTATTTTTGTCTTTTGCAAGTTCTGCCTTTCAACCTTATGCTTTGTCACTTCTACCTCTGGTCAGGATAGAGTGATAGGTATGTATCCTGAGAACTACAAAAGCTTTCTGAAATAAAGAAGACTTAAATAAACGGAAAGGCACACCATGTTCATGAATTAGAAGACTAAATATTGTTGGGGTGCCTATCCTTCTCAAGTGATGTATTGGTTAAATGCAATCTCAGTCAAAATGTCAGCAAAATTTTTGGAGAAATTAACAAGATTATTCTAATATTCATATAGACAGCCAAGTGATCTAGATTAGCAAAAACAAATTTTATAAAGAAGAACAACATTGGAAGACTTTAAGTAATTTCAAGACTTACTATGACTCTACAGTAATGAAACAGTGTAATATTAGACAAAAGATAGATTATATTAAACATTATAACAAGATGGACATTTCATAAATAGACCTATGTGGACAATTAATTTTTTACAAAGATGACTAGGTAATTCAGAGAACAAATAATGTGTTCATCAGTTGTTGCTGTAACAATTTGATATACATATGCCAAATAAGGGACACAAAAATTAACTTGAAATGGGTAATTAAACTTAAGAGCTAATTAAATGGAATACAACGTAAAAGCTAAAACTAAAAATTCTCAAAGAAAATATAGCAGAAAATGTTTGCGACCATTGACTGGGCAAAGATTTCTTGTAGAGTTCAAAAAGCACAAACCACGTGTATTAATTTAACTTTATCAAAAGTAAAGGCATTTGCTTTTCAAAAGACAATATTTAGAAAAATGAAACATCAAGTCACAAACTGGGAGGAAATATTTGCAAACTATATATCTAATAAAAGACTTGCATCCAGAATATATAAAGAACACTAACAACTTAATAATAAAAGACAGATAACCCATTTAAAACCAGGCAAACTTTACAAAAGAAGATAAACAAATAGTCAATATGCATGTAAAAAGAGATGCATTATTAGTCATGGGGAAGTGCAAATTACAACAAACTGATACCACTATACACCCACTGGAATGGGCCAAATATAAAAATCTAATAGTACCACGTGCTGGCAAACATATGAAGCAACTAGAATGCTTTTCATTGCTGGGGAGAATTTAAAATTGCACAGCCACTTCAGAAAATGGTTTGGCAAATTCTAATAAAATTAAACACACCTTTACTATATGAACCAGCAATTTTACTTGTAGGCATTTACACTGGGAAAATATAACATATATTTGCACAAAGATTTTATTCAAATGTTTATAGAAGGCTTATATACAACAGCCAAAAAATGGAAACTACCCAAGTATTTTTCATATGGTAAAATATAAAAATAAATTATGGTATTTCTGCACAAATGGAATATTAATTATCAATACAAAAGAACTACTGACACAGCAAAATTGTTGATAAATCTCCAAAGCATTGTGTTAAAAAGAAGTCAGAAAAAATAGAATATACCATTCTTTTTACATGAAATTTTAGAATATGAAGAAAGGAGATGGGTGGTCTCCAGTGGCTGGAGGTGAGGGAAGAGCACTGACAGCAAAAGAGCATGTGAAAACTTCTTGGGGTGATAAAATGTTCTATATCATGATTGTGGTGGTGAGTACACAAATGTGTACATTTTTCAAAACACAATTAATTTTATATTTAAAATGATGAATTTTAGTGTATATAAATTATACATAAATAAAGATGATTTTTTAAAAAAAAACTCTCCTACCTTTAATTATTAATTAATTTGTTGTCTTTCTACCAGCCATAGCAGAGATCAGCAAGCTTTTCCCATAAGGGGCCAGGTAGTCTCTGTGGTCCATTTGGTATCTGTTGCAAGTACACAAGTCTGCAGTTACAACATCAAAATAGCCAAAGATGATACATAAACAAATGAAACTTCATTGATAAACACTGGAATTTGAATTTTATATAATTTCACTGTGTCAAAAATATTCTTTTAATATTTTACAACCATTTAAAAATTAATAAAAAGTTAACTCATGGGCCATATGAAAACATGCAGTAGATTGCACTTGGTTAATGAGACATAGTTTGCTGACTCCTGAGGCAGAGAATTCTGAACAATATTGAATCAAAATGGTAACGGTGAGTACCATGATCTTGTTTCTAGAGTAAGGAAAGGCTTTTGACATTTTACTATCAAGTATTATATTTATTGTAGGTTTCTTGGTAAATAGTCTAAGAGAGTGCTCTTTTATTTCCAGTTTGCTAAGAGTTTGGATCATAAATGTATACTAAATTTGTTAAACTTTTCTATATTTATTTAGAAGCTTATATTGTTTTCTTGTTTAGTTCATTAGTAAGGTAAATTATATAAATCTATCTTTAATATCACATCAATCTTGCATTCTTGGAATTAAACCCATTTTATTCATGTTATATTATTATCTTTGGAAAATGCATTATTGAATTAGTTTTACTTTTTTATTTTTATTTTTTATTTCAGAATATTATGGGAGTACAAATGTTTTTGTTACATGGATTGCATTTGTACTGTTTGAGGCAAAGTTATAAGTGTGCCCGTCTCCCAGAGAGTGCATACTATACCCATTAGGTATGATTTCACCCATTCTGCTCTTCACTTTTCTCACCTGTTTAATTTCCATTGGGTTTTACTTCCTATTGTGCACACAAATGCTATTGGGTTAGTTGCAATTTTATAGTGAGTACATATGGTGTTTGTTTTTTCATTCTTGTGATACTTCACTTAGGAGAATGGTTTACAGTTCCATGCAAATTGTTACAAAAGATATCAATTCATCATTTTTTATGGCTGAGTAGTACTCCACATACACATACCACATTTTATTAATCCACTCATGGATTGATGGGCAATTGGATTGATTCCGCATTTTTGTGATTATGAATTGTGCTGCAATAAAGATTTGAGTGCAAGTGTGTTTTTGATAAAATGACTTTTTTCCCTTTGGGTAAGTACCCAGTAGTGGAATTGCTGGTTCAAATGGTAGGTCTACTTTTTGTTCTTTGAGGAATCTCCATAGTGTTTTCCATAAAGGTTGTACAAGTTTGCAGTCCCACCAACAGTGTGTATGTGTTCCTTTCTCTCCACATCCATGTCAGCATCTATTGTTTTGGGACTTTTTGATAAAAGCCATTCTCACTGTAGTTAGGTGATATCTTATTGTGGTTTTGATTTGCATTTCCCTGATGATTAGTGACATTGAGCATTTTTTCATATGTTTATTAGCCATTTTTCTATCTTCTTTTCAAAAGTTTCTGTTCATGTCTTTTCCCACATTTTAATCAGACTGTTTGATTTTCTTGTTGATTTGATTGAGTTCTTTGTAGATTCTGGCTATTAGCCCTTTGTTGCATGTATGCCATGGGAATATTTTCTCCCATTCTGTAGGCTGTCTATTCACTCTGTTGATTGTTTCCTGGGCCATGCAGAAGCTTTTTAATTTAATCAAGTCCCACTTATTAATATTTATTTTTTATTGTTGCTGTGATTGCCATTGGGGTCTTCTTCATAATTTCTTTGCCTAGGCCAATATCTAGAAGAGTTTACCCTACATTTTCTTCTAGAATTCTTATGGTTTCATGTCTTAGGTTTAAGTCTGTTATCCCTCTTGAATTAATTTTAGTGAGTGGTGAGAGATATGGATCCTGTTTCAATCTTCTACATGTGGCTATCCAATTTTTCTAGCACCATTTATTGAATAGGGATTCTTTTCCCTAGTGTATATTGTTGTCTGCTTTGTTAAAGATCAGATGGCAATATGTGGATTTTTTTTTATCTGGGGGTCTCTGTTCTGTTCCATTGGTCTATGTCTCTATGATTGTGACAATCCCATGATGTTTTGGTTATTATAGCCTTGTAGTGTGGCTTACTGTCTAGTAGAGTGATGCCTCCAGATTTCTTCCTTTTGCTTAAGGTTTGTTTGGCTATTCAGGATTTTTTCTGGTTCCAAAGGAAGCAGAGAATTTTTTTTTATAGCTATGAAAAATGAGGTTGGTATTTTGATGGGGATTACACTGACCCTGTAAATCATGTCATGTAATATGTACATTTTAACAATGTAGGTTCTGCCAATCCATAAACATGATATATTTTTCCATTTATTCACATTCTCTACGATTTCCTTTCTCAGTATTTCATAGTTCACCTTGTAGAGGTCTTTCATCTCCTTGGTTAAATATATTCCTAGGTACTTTACTTTCTTTGTTGCTATTGTGAAAGGTATAGGGTCTTTTATTTCATTATCTGCTTGACCGTTGTTGGTTTATAAGAATGCTACTACTGATTTGTGTACAATGATTTTGTAAGCTGGTACTTTGCTGAATTTATCACCTCAAAAAGTCTCTTGGCAGAGTCTATAGAAAGATCTTATATCTTTTTAGATATAAGATCATATCATCAGCAAAGAGTGATAGTTTTACTACTTGTATCCCCATTTGGATACCCTTGATTTCCTTTTCTTGCCTGATTGCTCTGGCAAGGACTTCCAGCACTATGTTGAAGAAAAGTGGTGACAGTGGGTAACCTTGTCTAGTTCCAGTTCTAAGTGGGAATGCTTTCAATTTTCCCCTGTTTGGTATGCTGTTGGCTGTGGGTTTGTTGTATGTAGCTTTTATAATTTTGAGGTATGTTCCGTCTATGCCTATTTTGGTGAGAGTTGTTATTATAAAAGGGTGCTGTATTGTGTTAAATGCTTTTTCTGCATCTATTAAGGTGATCATATAGTCTTAGTTTTTGCTTCTGTTTATATGGTGAATCACATTTATGGAGTTATGTATGTTGAAAACTCTTTGCATCCCTAAAATAAAGCCTACTTGGTTGTGGTGGATTATTTTTCTCATGTGCAGCTGATTCAATTTGCTAGAATTTTATTGAGAAATGTTGCATCTATATTTATAATGCATATTGGTCTATAGTTTTCTTTTTTGTGTGTGTCCTTTCCTGGCTTTGCTATCAAGATGATACTAGCTTCATAGAATAAATTGGGGAGAATTCTTTATTTCTCTACATTATGAAATAATTTCTGCAGCATAGGTACTACTTCTTATTTGTCTAGGAAAATTTGGCTGTGAAACCATCTGGTCTAGGATATTTTGTTGTTGTTGGAAGAATTTTTATTGCTTGTTCAATTTCATTGCTCAATATTGGTCTGTTCAGAAGTTCTATTTCTTCCTGATTGAGTGCCTGGGGAAGTTGTGTGTCTCCAAGAATTTGTCCACTTCCTCAACATTTTCAAGTTTATGTTCATAGAGGTTTTTATAATATTTAGAGATGATATTTTGTATTTCTGTGGTATCAGTTATAATATCTCCTTTTTCATTTTTGATTGAACTTATTAGTATCGTTTTTTTCTGTTTCTGGTTAATCTAGCAAGAGGTCTGTCAATTTTGTTTATCTTTTTAAATAACTAACTTTTGTTTCATTAATCTTCTGTGTATTCCTCTGTTATCTATTTCATTTAGTAAATGTTTTTTGAATGTTTGATAGAAGTTACTTGCATGTTATTTTGGATTTAGAGTTTTTATTGAAATATATGATATTTCTAATTATATTTATTTTATTATTATAGGTTTATTCAATTAATAATTTCTTTATAGGTTAATATATTGTTTTATATTTTAGATGTATCTAAAATCCATAGACAAAATCTACAAATGTGTCTAAAATCTATAGTTGTCTCTTCAAAAGAGTGTAGATTATACTGCTTTAAGTGTACAATCTGAAAGTCTGAAAGTTTTTATTTTTCAACTGGACTATTTAGTGATTTTACATTTATTGTGATTACTGACGTCTTTTTATATATTTTTTTAATCTTATTTTATGGCTTCTCTTTGTCTCACTTTATGTCTCTTTTTTCATCTTCTTTCTTGATTTCATTTCAATTAATCAAAGTTTATTTATTTATTCATTTATGCATTTATTCCTCTTTTAAAACTCTCAGGTAAACAGAATTAGATTAATAATAATCCTTGGTTCTTGACAGATTTTCATCACTGGTCTATGCAAAATCTTCTTTTGCCTAATATATTTGTTTGCTTGCTTATTAATATAATAATTAATACTTGTGACTTAATTACCCAACTGAAGAACAATAATATTAACACTAACTTCTGTATATAATCTGTGCTACTCCCCCTATGTTTTCTTTTTCTTGTTCCATATTTTCCTTTCATTACCTTGGATTGTAAATTTTTTAGATCTATTCTTTTAGAGGTTTCTTCCACGCTGTTCTTACACTCCCAAAGTTATTCAATGTGTTTCTCCTCCTCCCAAACTATGTAAAGATCTTCCTGTATTAATTACAGTATCATCTATCCTAAAGTAAGTGCTAATGGCTCTCAGTGTTGCCATTTTACTTTCTTTTTCACACCCACAAATTAGACATTATTATTTTATATGATGTTTGTTTAGATTTACCTAGATAATTATAAACATCATTACACTCACCGTTGCTTATTGCCTCTAAAATTATCCATTTTATGTGAGAGTCTTTCTTCCTCAGGTACATTCTTTAGAATTTTCTTTGGTGAAAGTCTGTTGGTGGTAAACTTGCTATCTTTTCTTTTATCTCAAAAAGTCATTTACCCTTTATTTTCACAAGATACTTTTTGTGGATATAGAATTCGAGGTATTTTCTTGAATATTTTCTCTTAACACACTGAAGATATTATTTTGTTGTATTATGACTTTTATTTTTGCAATGAAAAGTCAGACTTCAGTCTTACAGAACCTCCTCTGTGGAAGATTTAGCATTTCTCTCTGGCTAACTTTAAGATATGTCTTTGATGGTCCGTGGTTCCAGCTGATATATCTAGTTGTCAACTAGTTTTGATTTATCCTTGCCTGCATATGTTGAGCTTCCAGCATGGGGCTTGGGAGCTTTCAATAATTCTGGAAAATTATCAGCCATCGTCTCTTTAAACGTTGTTTTTTTCTCTTATTCTCCTTTTTACTTCCTTCTGAAAATCTGGACCTAAAAGAAAGAGGCTGAGGAAAAGTTAATATAGAGAGTTTATTTGGGGCAAGATTGAGAATTGCAGGCCAAGACACATTTCTAAGGTTGCCTTGAAGAGTGATCAGGGGAACAAAGGAGAGGATCACATTTTTAAAGAAAAAAAGGACAAATCAGAAGAGGAGGGTGACTACAAAAGTTGTTCGTCAGGAATTTTCATTGGTTTAAAGAAATAACACTGGGTAGTGATTGGCTGTACATTGTTGCACTATAAGATGTATCTATAAGATATATGGCATCTCGTGGCTATTTGGCGCCAGCTACTAACAGTCTAGTGCCTGCATAGCAAGTGGCTTCAAAAGGTAATTGTTTAGCTCACAGGAGTGATCAATGCCTCTCTGGGCCTGATAATTTAAAGGGGCTCATGTTCCTCAGACAAAAAGTTTATTTTGTTCTTTTTTGTTCTCCTCATCACTTCTTACTCCAGGTCTAACTTTTTCTTTTTTTTCATTTCCTTATTTCTTTGAGTTGCATTCCAGATAGTTTTTTCTGATCTCGCTTCCAGTTTATTATTTCTCTCTTGCTGAATCTAATTCCTATTCTATCAATCCACTTTTTAAATTTCAATTTATTGTACTTGTTATTTTTAGAAATCTGTTTTTGAAAAAAGAATTGAAAAATTTACTAAATCATTTCTATAGTGTCATTTTCATTGCTCCTTTCTTCAAGACTCTCTTTTATTGTTTAAAACAAAATAAACACTTTAGTTTACAATCAGGGTCTGATATCTCTCATTTATGAAATCTTTGAGAGTCTGATTTTTCTGTCCTCATATCCTGATCTACATCTCTCACTGTGTCTTTTTGTTGATATTTCTTGTGATTTCTTTTTTAATGTGAGTTTCTCATTATCCTTGGAAACTTTATCGAAAGGAATCCTGTGAGACCTAGGTTAAAGTTGTGATCCCTTAAAGAGGTTTCGCATATGCTTCTGCCAGTTGCCTGGTGATACCACCCATCTGGAAATTACTTTAAAATCAATTCTCCACTTGAACTTCAATTTTTAACATGCAGGTAACAACAAATTTACATGTAAGCTTAATGCTGACTACGATTCTCAGGAGCATGTTCATTTTGCCTCTACCCAGTGTCTAAGTAAATGCAGGCTAGTTTACATGCTGCCCCTCCTCTTCCAAAGCCTTATTTATCATTCACCCTAACATGAGGAGGATAGCCCCTTGACATGCAGATTTCTGCAAGAGTCTCCTATTAGCATCCCCACCTTTATCGAACTGCATACTTAATGCCCTATCTCTCATGCTTAGGGTGACTATATATCATTCCAGACACTTCTGAGAATTAGAGTAGGTGCTATTAATAATTACACAAGGGCAACTGGCATTAAATAATACTATCTTGGACAAATCAGGATGTGTTATCACCCTACACATCTCAATGTAAATATCAAAATTTACACTAAAAGCCACCAGGATTTTGCAGATACTATTGGGAAAATTGCTGCTATTGCTGCCTGTTGACTTCTTGGTTTCTCACCTTTATCTTTATTTTTCCCTTTGTGGATTCTTTAGTTTTTTCCCCCAGCTCATTGAGCAGTTTTAAAGATGTTATGGAAATCTTTTTTTTTAAGCAAGTTTTATTGTTTTTAACTGGAAGATTGTGCAATAGATTTAATCTAACATGTTATCAGAAACAGAAGTCTTTTCCCTCATCATCAAAAGCAATACAGAGACTCAATTTAAACATGTATTTTTCATAATCAACAAGTGGTTGAGTAAGAATTGGGATTAAAAAGCAGATATTTCTCATTCTAAAAGAGGGTCATTTTTGTTGTTCTATATGTCATACCTTCTAGTATATTTCTAGGTTCTGAGAACACAAATAAATATGATCATGTGTCACAGAAGTTAATAATCTCACAGGGGAGGAAAAAAACTGCATTGACATGGAAGAGCGATAATCCAAGTCCTGTGTGATAAAGTGTGCAAATGCTTTAAGAATAAGAAATAGAATTGGTGGTGCTGCCTACTCCGATCTAGGTAGTTAGAAAAAGATTCACAAAAGCTGAACTTGAGCAGTGCTTTCATGAATGATAAACTTTGAATAGGGAATTTCATATTGTACTTCTTTTAATTCTTTAATATGAATACTGTCTGCATTTGCTCCAGAATTTAAAGAATAAAAAACAGCACTGTTATTTAAACTTTTAGATAGATAATGTGAATCAGAAAATGTTTTGCAAGAAGGGGGCAGTTTGCTGTCTGAGCATCACTTATGGTACATGTGTAGATTTTTTTTTTTTCTTGATTTTCTTGGTGTAAGATTCAGATATTTATAGCGTTGCCTCTGATAATGGGATAATACTGCATATGTAATACCAAATACCGTTGTATTCATCTGCTAGATAAATTTAAACAGAAAAGTGGGGCATTTAGCCATGTACGTTTAGAACCCTAGGATATGTATATGTATACTTAGAACACATTTTAGGATTATTGGTGAGGGATTTAGATAGCTACATATGTTATGTAATGCACCCTTTAGGAGAGCTCTTTAGAATATAACTAGAATAATGATAATCTGAAATGTCTAAAAGAACTGGTTAAACATTCCATTGACTTTTGATAAGTAAATGTAGCTTAACACTCAATCTAAAAGGCATGTCTAAATAATGCAGTTAGTTTGCCATAATGTAGTATCTTTGAAAGTAGAACTGTTTTATTATTTATTAAAGTTTATGTCTCCAGGGTATAGCCAGTACTTTGTATATAGTAGGGGTTCAAAAGATGTTGGTATTCGTTTACCTAAATAGATGTTAACACTGATACTGTGATCCTAAAGATATAGGCCATGCATTCCTCTGTTCTATAAATCCCTGTGCTCATCAAACAAACATACAAACTAAAAAATAATATTTTCTGCATTCATGTTTTATTTTTCAAGTGTTTGTGTAAGCTATTGTGATTAATCAAATAAATTTAAAACCATTAATGTACTGTTAGTGAGCATTTTCAGAAAGAAAAACAATGTGTTCAGGCTATAGTTATATTTCTAAATCATGGAGAATAAATGGTATGTTATTATGAAATCATACAAAATATATTCATATGTTATATAATATGTAGATGGAGAATAAGAATGGATATATAGAGCAATTCTAAGAAACATAGTGTTTTAAGTGCACTTTAAAAAAACCCACGCCTTGGCCGGGCACAGTGGCTCACGCCTGTAATCCTAGCACTCTGGGAGGCCGAGGCGGGTGGATAGCTCGAGGTCAGGAGTTCAAAACCAGCCTGAGCAAGAGCGAGACCCCGTCTCTACTATAAATAGAAATAAATTAATTGGCAAACTAATATATATAGAAAAAATTAGCCGGGCATGGTGGCGCATGCCTGTAGTCCCAGCTACTCGGGAAGCTGAGGCAGAAGGATTGCTTGAGCCCAGGAGTTTGAGGTTGCTGTGAGCTAGGCTGACGCCACGGCACTCACTCTAGCCTGGGCAACAAAGTGAGACTCTGTCTCAAAGAAAAAAAAAAAAAACCCACTCCTCTAAAACCTTTGAAATGCATACAAAATGACAAAAATCAGAGACTGCTTTACCTGAACTGAAATCAGACATGAATTCTAGCATCATACAACCAGCCCCCAAGACTTCCTTGTAAGTATCAGTTAAAATAAATGGAAAGAAGATGCCAGGAGTACTCTATTCCCTGGTGCAACTATGCATTAAGTTGTAGGCAGTTAGTAGGGGGCATTCGGAATAACCCTGCTAATCTAACCTGGATTACTAACCAAGAGCTCTTTTTTGTTATTTAAAATTCATTCTTTTAGAGTCTCCTGGTCTGTTTTAAAGATGTCTTGGAAAGCATTATTGGTTTTTTGAAATGTTCTTATGTTTCCTGCAGTGTTTCTGCTTCCCTGAGTGCTTTTGTTCCTTTTTCTTGTTTGCTCATTTGGAGTTCCTGATTCCTACTATTGGCTTTCCTCAGTTGCCCGAGGAATTCATGGCTGTTCACTTATACTTAAGAGCAAGGTACAAAGAAGCTATTTTAACAAGGCAAGTCAATTGGTGGGTATCATTGTTGGGTGAGCCGGCTGAGCTACATTTCAACTGCTGGTATCTAGAATCATCTCTCCTTTCTTGGAAAGCAACACAGTGTGGGGGTTCTGCACATGGGCTCTGGGCTCAGACTGCCTGCATTCGTGAAGAAAGCAGTGAAAACAGAGCCCACTACATAATTAGTGCTATATAAATTGTACCGCTCATTGCTGTATTTCCCATTTCCCTAGAGGAGAATTCACCAATATTCTGCTTGGAAATGTAAGCAGGGAGTGCCAATGTTATCAAACCCAAGTGCTTCTATACAGTATTTAGGTCCCCACTTTTACTCTGCCTTTAATTATATCTACTGTCCTTAGGACAAGAATATTTTGAATCTTCCTTCAACCTGTCCATAATGAAAAGACCAGAATTCTCCTGGTATAGAAAAGGGGCCATCATTGGTTTGCACAGGACAAGGGAAAGTACCTAGGGGTCTAATTTTTTTGTCTTTATTCAGGCTTTAAATCAAACTTCCTATTGTCAGTTCTGCTTGTAACCTCCTTTCAGAGGAAGCTAGTAGCTCTAATTCCTGAGCATTTTGGAGTTAAGCACAATGCATCACCTGTCTCTGAATTTTCTCCACTACCAAATCACCATTGTGTATGAGCTTTCAGTTTCCATAATTTCCAATTTCTTTATAGTTATATTCCCCTTGTTATTTTGGTATCATTTTAGGAGTGAACACTTATGGTTAAACTGCCATGTTTAAATTAAAGTTTCTCTAGCACTTTAGAAGAGTGGATAGTAAAAACACTAGTGGGAAAGGCAGGAAGCATTCCACATTGGTTTCTGCTCTCTCACCTGGGACAGATCATAGTGGAACATAAGGGAGAGACTCTCCCACTGGTAACAAAATGAAACTGGACAAAATGAGTTTATCAAGTATTTTCAGTCATGGGACAATAGAGTAATGCCGTGAGCCCCATAATCACCCCCACTCTCTTCCTATGCATGATTTCCTAACTATGGTGCAAAGATCTGGAGTCTAAGCATAACACAACAGTCCCTTTTGTGTGTGTTTTCAAGGAAAGACCACTTGAGGCTAATGAGAAAAAGGCTATTATAAGAACCGAGATACTAGTGATCAAGCAGTGATAGGGAACATTAGAGTTTTGGCTCAACCAGAGGGAAAGAATCTCATTAACATTCCATTAACTCATCTAACTGAGGCAGCAGAAACCTATGCCTTAAGAATAAAGACTATGCTCTAGAGTAGACCCTACTCTAGATCTACTTTGGGAAAAAATAGGATAAAACCAAGTCTGGACAAGACTAGAGGAAGAAATGAATTTGGCAATTGGGTCATACTGTGTTAGAAAGGCTTGTTAAGAAAATCTTGGCCTTTCACAAATATGTTCCTAAAAATAATAAAACCAAGACAACATAGTTTCAAGATAATTAGCAAGTAATTGATCTCTCTACTAGAAAAAAAAAAGCCAACAGTTTTCAGAGGACAATACAATCTCTACAATGATTTATTCACAATATTCAGTATTTAATAGAAAATCATTAGACATGCAAAACAGAAAAATGTGTGCCTTAGCCAAGAAACAAAAGTCGTTAGAAATTGACCCCAATTGACCCACTATGGTAGGCTGAATAATAGGCTTCTCAAAATGTCTATATGCTAATCCCCATAATCTGTGAATATGTCACCTTACATTACAAAAGAGATTTTCCAGATGTAATTAAGTTATGGATTTTGAGATGAGGAGATTATTCTATATTATCTGGGTGGGTCCAATATAATCACAAGAGTTACAACAAAATGAAAACAGGATGATCAATGTCAGAGAGAGATGTTTGATTAGAATTCAGAAAGATTTGAAGATTCTATGATGCTAGCTTTGAAGATGGGTGAAGAAGCCACAAGCTAAAGAATGAGGGTGGCCTTTAGTGGCTGGAAAATGCAAGGAAATGAATTCTCTTTTAGAGCCTGCCAAAGTAATACAGGTCTGCCAACTCCTTGACTTAAGCCCAGTAAAACTGGGCTTAAGCCTTCTTACCTCTAAAAGAAAGTAAAATGGATTATATTTGTGGTAATTTGTTACAGTAGCAAAAGGAAACTAATATAACCAGACGCTGGATTTAATAGACAAAAAAATGTTAGAGCAACTATTTAAGTACATTTAAAGAGTTAAAAAAAATTATTATAGATTTAGTGAATAAGGAGGAAACTTCAGCAGAAAAGTGGAATTAGAAACTATAGAATCAAAAAGCAAAATAACTGAAATAAAAAATTCAGTTGCATTTAACAATAAATTGGAGAAAATAGAAGAAACAATTATTTTGAAATAGATCTGAAGAAGAGAGGACCATATGATTGAAAAGAAATGAAGAAAGTCCCAGTGACTTGAGCAACAATATCAAGCTGTTCAATGTAAATGTAATTGGAATTTCAAGAGAATAAAAGAGTGAAGATAGAGCATAATACATATTTGAAGAAATAATAGCTGACAATTTCCTAAATTTGATGAAAAAGATTAAATTATAGATTAAAGTATGTTAGTTATTTCTAAGCATTATAAAATACAAAGAAAATTACACCTAGGCACAGAATAGTCAAATTTCTTTAAACCAGAAATAAAGAGAAAATCTCGAAAAAAAACAGAGGAAAAAGAAAACATATTACATATTGAAACAATGATATGAATTACAGCTAACTTTTTATCCAAAACAATAGAAATGAAAAGATAATGGAACAACATCTTTAAAGTGCTGAAATTAAAAGTGGCAATCTTCTATCCAGTGGCAATTCTATGTCTACTGAAAACATTGTTCTTAAAAAAGGTAAAAATAATGACATTCTCAGATAAACAAATGCTAGAAAGTTTATCTTCAGCAGTTTATCACCTGCATTATAATAAATGCTAAAGAATGGTTTGGGGTTGGAGGAAAATGATATCAGAAAAACACTCCTACCTATAGGAAGGGCAACCATTGGCATTTATAAATAAGTATAGAAATATAAAAGACTATCTTCTTTCTTATTGTAATTTTCTTAAAGCTCATCTGACTAACATAAAAATAATAACAATAAAAAGTGGGGTTTATAATGTATTTTTATTAGAGGTAAAATTTTTAGAGGTAAAATTTTTGACAACAATAGCATGAAAGTTAGAGTTAGTAATGGCATGATACTGTTGTAATGTTATCACATTTTGAAGATGGAAGTAAGAAGTGGGAAGTGAAAAGTACGAGGTATCAGGTATGAAATGAGAAGAAAGAAGTAGACAGTAAGAAGTGGAAAAATTTAGGTGTTTATTGTAAAATAGACATATTTGACTCTACTTCAATAATTGAAGTAGCTTATTTATAGCCCTAATTACTATAGAATTAAAAAGATATAGAGTTAAGAATCCAATAGAGGAAATAAATAAGAAATCAAAAAATATTTTATTCATCTAAAAGAAAATAGAAAAGAAACAAAAAAGAAGGGATGAATGAAAAAAATAGCAAGATGGTAGACTTGAACCTGACCATACCAATACGTGCATTAAATGTAAGTACACTGGATACTCTAACTAAAAGGCAGAAATTTTTAGTTTGGGTGGAAAAAAGGACTTAACCATATGCTATCTACAAGAAATACACTTAAATATAAAGACACATGTAAATGGAAAGTATCAGAAACAAAAGCAAACCAAAAGTACACTGAACCATATGAAAGCTACTGCCTAGTCTCAGCCCAGTTCCTATTTAAAATTTAAAGAAATACATTCCCAAGTCTATTTTCCTGGCTGAAGAAAATGTAAACCTTTCAGGAAGCCTCTTTGATCCTTTCATGTGTAATTTCTGTCATTCAATGAAAAATTAATAGACATGTAAGAAGACGGGATCATGTGGCAAATCAATAGACAAACTAAATGCCAGGCAATAGAAGTAGATCCAAAGATGCTTCGGATACTGGAAGGAGAGATAAGAACTTTAAAATAACTATGAATATTCAGTTCTGGAAAATACAGGAAAAGGTGGACAAAATAGATTAAAAGACAAAGAAACTCGCTGAAATAGTAGAATTAATAAAAAAGAACCACACATACATTCTATAAATGAAAACATACAATATCTGAAATTAAGAAGTCAATGGATGGGTTTAATAGCAAATTACATACAGTACAAGGCAGCATAATGAAATGAAAGACAGATCAATAGAAAATATTCAGATAGAAGCATAGAAAAGAAATTAGAATTTAAAAAACAGATAGGTGGATATTGTAATTTAATTTACTTCTGGTAAATCAATAATGGAAGGAACTCTAACCCTTCAGGCATTTTTATGTTGCTTGCTTTGTATTGTTTGATAACATTTTGGCTTATTTTATAATACCATATAGATTATATTGAATGATGATGCTACATAGAATTTAAGAATAAAATTAGAGCAGGAGTGAATGTTTGGCTTCAAGTGCTACATGCCCTTGTAGGTAATTAATGTCTTACCTTGTCCCTTTTGGGACCCTTCTGGAAGAAGCTAAAATTGCCTTTACTGGTTCAAGAGGGTATGCAAAGGCACTAAGGTGGGTTTAGAGGAAAAGCCTGGGAGGCTCCAACCTGAGAATCACAAGCTTGGCTGTTAACCCCAAAGAGTTAAAAGAACAAAAGCTTTGGCCCATAATGAGAAGAAATTCTGTTAAAATTTCTGTTAACACTTATACTGTCATTGAGGAAGTCCTTGGAGGCAGCTTCCACATCCCTTCTATCCCTTGCTTCTGCCTCCCAAAGGAGGAAGAGTAGAAATCTGATAGGTGGAAACTACATTAAGAATGGAAGGGTTAAAAATATTTGATAGGTCAAAGAACTTTTTCTAGAAAAGCCATAACTAATAAAAGCATATTTAAAGAGTTGAATACGTTTTAGAGTTTTAAAAATTACTTATTGGATCAAGACAGCAATAAGCAACTGATAAAACTACACATACAACTAAGAAGGCACTGTAAGTTGGGAAACTTTTGATAAAGGAATCAGGATAACACATCCTGCGACCCCTGGTCAACTGTTAAGCACAGGGCAGTCAGACAGTGGACACCTTCTCAGGTGGATTAGTATTCCTCAAAAAGAAAAGAAAGGAAGAATGAGGGAGGGAGGGGGTAAGAAGAAAGGAAGGAGGGGAGGAAGGGAGAAAAAGAAAAAGAAGCATCTGCATGTACTCTAACCTCTAGCTCTACCATCCAAATTACCCCAAATATGGGGGTTGGAGGAACATGCTAAATGACAAAATGAAATTAAAACAGCCAAACCCTCAATGTGGAAAATTGTACAGGACAAATAATTTGATTTCTTCAGCAAATAAATGGCAATAAATAAAGGCAGAGAGAACTCTAATAGATTTTTTTTTTATTTAAGAAACATATCAACCAAAGGGAATGCATGGAGTTTATTTGGATCCTGAATTGGGAGGAAAAAGAGTAAAAACACACTTTTAAGGCAAAGAGAGGAAATGAAATACGCTGAGTATTAGATAATATTAAGGAATTATTTTTATTGTGTTTTGGTTTTGCGTGTTTTGAAAGAAATCAGTGTTGAAGCATTTTTAGGTAAAACTATCTGTTTTCTAGGATTTTAAATAGTCTAGAAAAAATGTACGAAAAGAGATGAAAGAATGATGGGACGTTGACTATTGGTAAAATTAAGACATGGGCATATGAGGTTATTTGGGGACTTTCTCTAATTTTGTGAGTATTTGAACATTTCCATGATATAAAGTTAACAACAAAATAGAGGGGTTACTGTGTCTCAAAAGTTCAGAGCAGGCTTTTCTGGCTTTCTCCGTACTCAGACGCAGTGACCCTGATTGAGTTTCCAGAACTTTCCCCGAGAGCAGATCTGGGCAGCTCAGTCTCTGGCAGACACAGTGAGAGCACTGCTCTTTTGTTCTCATACTTTCTCTGCCGGTGATTGAGTGTGGGAGACAAGGTCACATGGGTCCCATGCTAGTCTGGAAAATATCATCAATCCCTTTTTTTAGTCTCAATTCAAAACTGCAACCTCCAGCACAATTAGCTGAGAACTCTTTACTTTGGAAAGCAAAATTGACCCTTTGAATTCAATTTAGCTTGGATCTCTGTGATTATGTTCCATCGGCAGAACCCTGGAGGGCAGACGGTCATCTGCACCTAACCTGTAACTGCGGGAGGCAGCTCAGGTAACAGGATGACAGAAAAGCTGAATCAAGGGAAGGCATTTTGAGGGTAATGGAAAATTATGCATGCTCCCCGACGAAGGTCAATTATCCAGGGTAATAAAAATTTTAAAAATTTGAGAAAGTGAGATTAAGTGTTGGAGCGAGGTCCCTCAGGGAGCAGCACTGAGATCAGAGCTACAGTGGAAGGATTCGTATCAGAGAGATGATTTATTTTTCTATGCGTTGGTGGGAACAAGAGAAAGGATAAAAGAAACTACAGAGACAAGTCGAGATAGACATGAAGGAGGCTGAGGTGGCTTTTCTCTGGTGGGAGAAATCTTTGAAATAAAAAAGGAATAGGAGAGAAAAGAAAAGGGTTTGTGCCCGGACTAGAATAACAACAGCAGTGGTATAAAAGCTAACCTGGCTTTACGTTAGAGACAGCCCAGGGGCTTGGCTGAGCATTAGGGAGAGGAAAGAGGAGACCCAGAGCGCTACCCAGGGTCCAGGCAGACTTCTGAATACTGCTCTGTGCTGTATAGATAGTAAGGGTGGTCAAGTTGGGGTCCTCTCATGCAATAGCTTGTTCCATATATTGTAGAAAAGCCCAGAAGAACATGGCTCAGAGGTGGTGGATGAAGAGAGCGCCATCATCCAGAAAAGTCCATGTTCAGAGCCACTGACTTTCTTCTTTCTTCCCATTGCATGCTCTGTAGAGGTTCTTGATGAATGTACTTGCTTTGGTCTAAGCCACATGTAATGTCCTAGAAAAACTGGGACGTCGTAAAGAATTCCTAGAGTACCTTTTCCTCTACTTAAGCCATCTATTCCAGCTTTATTCTATAACTAGTTCTTAAACTTATTTTTATTCTCCTACCATGGAAAAAATAAGTCTCATGTAAATATAATAGCAATAAAGCTTCATTTTCACAGAAAAAAATGACCAGCTTATTCTGTGATTTTTAAATAAGTTTATTAACTGTATCAACCCATTTGCTCGGGTTTTAAATATCCAGAGCAGGCATTTTCTCAAATATTTACGCTTACTGGTAATTAAGTACAAATACAGTTCAAAAATAGCTTTAGCTGTTAAAATAGATGTTTGTTTATTTTATTCATAAAAGAGCAGGATATCTAAAGAGAATTAGCATTTCCTAGAATGTTCACCATAGAAATCAAAACAATGTAAAATTTGATTTAACACCCAATATGTACATATTTAAAAGTATTTCCATTCTCCAAAGTGTGCCCTCCTTCCTCAAGACATGTTGATAATTACTAATATAATTTAATAACCTTTATAAATTCAATAACAACTTTTAAAATGGTCTACAACAATAAAGACATAGTACCCCAAATATCTTACAGGTTCTGTTAATAATTTCAGCTATAAGTATCGACATCCTTGAATTATTTCAAGTGTATCTCACTGGCTTGCTTTAATCTACAGAATTGACCAAAGCCTCGTGAAAAACCCAGGTTAATAATCTCAAAGCAAAGCTTGAAGGAAAAAAGTTGCAAAGATGTGAGATGTAAAAAAATAGATTTTAAGAAAGATACAAGTAATGCTTTTCATAGTCTATTGGTTCCATACAAATAGGCCTCAGAGTATGGAGAAGCAAGAAACTATAGCAAAAACATGGGTTTCCCCCTATCTTGCCACTAATTTACTGAGAGATCAAGGGCAAGTGTGTGAACTTCAGTTTCCATGTATATGTATTAAGCAGGTAGGAATAGGTGTTCTCTAAGATGCCCTGAGTTCTAATAGTTTGTAATTCTCTGTATGAATACTTTATTGATAGGCATGCATCCCATTCTTGTACCCAAGAGAGGATCTCAATAAAGGGATTGCACAGAACTGTCCTGGCTTTGGCACATAATTACCTGAATACCCAGTATATACTAGGAGTTCCATGGAGGGAGATATTCTGGACTTATTAGGAGCGATAGGTAAAAAGTATCAGCAGTCTCTTATTTTTGGTGGAGTAAATGGCAGTATCTCAAGGGCTGTTTGAGTAGCTGACTTTTTTTGCTTGCTCGAGGTCCCCAGTTGCTTTGCATGTCCCTATTGAGCAGACGGCCTGCTGGAAGTTGTTGCTGACCACCACATACAGTAGCAGGTTACCAAAGGTGTTCAGGGCAGCTAACGGTCTGGAGACGATGTAAGCCTCATGGATCTGATTCTCGATGGAGCAGCTGATTGAAAGCAAGCGAGATTCGATCCGAATGACCCTCAAGATGTGGAAGGGTAAAAAGCATATGTAAAATACGAGGAGTAGCAGAATGGTTAGCCTTCGAGCCTTCTGCTTAAGGCAGCTGCGAGTCTGAGGCCCTTGGGTGAGGGTGTAGATGATCGTGGCATAGCAAAGTGTCACTATCACCAAGGGGAGGCAGAAAGCGGTGGCAGTCAGAATCAGATTGTACCATTTAATAGTAGCGAGGTCGTCCGAACTGGTGAGGTCAAGGCAGGCAGATCTGTTGGTCCTGGTGGTGGATGTGATGAGGAAGGTCATGGGGATGACAGCCACCAGTGATATGATCCACACCACAGCACAGGCTACCACCGCCCACCGAGTTTTGTGAATGGAAAAGCAGCTCATCGGGTGAATGATCACGCAGTAGCGGAAGATGCTGAAACAGGTAAGGAAGAGGATGCTGCTGTACAAGTTGAAGTGGAAGCCGAAGCGGATAAATTTGCACATGAAATCCCCAAAGATCCAATTTTCGCCGCTGGCGTAGTAGTGAATCAGGAAGGGGAGGCTGGTGAGATACAGCAGATCTGTGCAGGCAAGGTTCAGCATAATGATGGTGCTGCTTTTCCAGGGTCGCATTTTGAAAATGTAAGTGGAAATTGCTACCGCATTACCTGGAAAACCTACAAGGAAGATGATGCCGTAGATAACAGGGAGGTAGTGCATCTTGAGTGGGATTTTTTCATCGGTGCAATTTTCGAAAGTAACTGTATAGTCCGGGAAATCAGAAGCATTTACTACATTGTCTAGTAACTCATGCATGGTTGACTCCTTTCATCTTGCAAGAAAGCAAGAGAGTTCAGTTTGGCAATAGGAATCGAACGAACGAGAAGGAACTCGCTGATAAAGAAAAACAGAAAACGTTAATGATAGGGTAATGAAAACAATGATCTACTTTTAAATGAAAATTGCTTGAATATTAAATTGGCCACT
Source organism: Mirza zaza (assembly GCA_008750895.1). Lineage (NCBI taxonomy): Eukaryota > Metazoa > Chordata > Mammalia > Primates > Cheirogaleidae > Mirza > Mirza zaza. Next base: position 72,678 of record VSMD01071491.1, on the reverse strand, counting down.
TCTTTCTCTTTAATCTCAAAAGACAGCCTGTGGAGAAAAGGTTGAATTTCCAAGAAAATGATCGTAGGGTAAGTTACTAAATGCATCTAATAAAAATAGAAAAGTTAAATTACCATGAGAATTAAAATGAAGGATTGTTTTTTTAAAAAAAGGCATGTGTAGCTGTAGAAAACAATTCGGCAAGGTTGTTGTTTGGGCAAGCCATAAGGTATCACCATTAGAGACTTAACAATGAGACCCGCCATTAATCAATCTGAGTGCACGTCATGATCATGTCACTTATAAATTTCATGAAATGCTGAAAAGTATTTCTCATTATCTCTGTTTTACAAAAGAGACTAAGACTGAGAGATGTTTTGCAACCTGTCCTTGGTAACATATCTAGTGGCTTAGCTGGGATCCAAACTCACATTTGTCTTGTCTAAAAGCCATTCTTTGTCTGTTTACCTCTCAGCGCTGCCTCTCAATCTGTATTTTCTTGATTTGCTTTAAGATTACCCTAAATAACTGAGGGAACAGGAATTGTGAAGACAGGAAAAAACCAAATACAGTGAATTTTTAAAATGTAGATTTCATGCATTGCAACATTGTATTTGCAGTAGATTTAATTTTAAATTTCCGCTCTTTCAGTTCATTTTAGTAGCTAACATAATTCGTGTAGGATGTGTGTTTGTGTATGTGTGTGTGTGTGTTTGTGGGTTGGGGGCGGAGATCAACAAGTATAACAGCAGTTAAGAGCCTGGGCTCTGAAGCCAGATGGCCGGATATTGGCCGGATATTGATGCTCAGTTTAGCCATTTAGTACTTTCATGTCCCTAAATAAGTTACTTAAGCTATCTAGGGCTAGAAGAAGTTCGATTTTAACTTTCTTTTTCTTGCTTATCAGTATTTTAAAAAAAAATTGACAGTGAATTTCTGCAATGAGGAAAGCGCAAAGACTATTTAAAAGTTACTTATAATTAACTTATTATTTGGCTATAAATAGCTGTTGGTCAAATGCGTCCACTTACACATTTATGGAGTGCCCACTGTGTATTAATTAGGTACTCTGCCAGGTCCTAGGGATACAAAATGAATAACACACACAAATGTGTAAGCCACTATCACAGTCTACTGGGGGAAATGAACGTGGAAAATTATTTTGACAAAATTTAACCCTACTTCATGGAGCTGTCACTGTATCAAAAATTAGCAAGTAAAATACTTGGCGCACTATTGGGCACATAATAAGTGTTCAGTAATGTTAGGTAGTTGTTAATTAGTAACAAATCATTGTTTGCAAGATGAGTGGTATGAAATTACTGAAATCACAAAGAAAAGAGGGAACAGCTACCTGGAGAATAAGAGACAGCACTAAAGACAGGTCACTGGGGAGAAAACATTTAAGCTCAACTTAACAAGAAGGGGGATTGTTGTAATCGAGGAAGAGGGAAAGTCATTCCAGACAAGGAGACTAGCATGTGCAAAGTCACTGAGATATGACAGAGTTGGAGAGGTCTAGGGGAGTCCTAGGTAGCTCAGCATGGTTGCTGTTTTAGGGGGCATTGGGAGATGAAGCTGGAAAGAAAAAATAGCTAATAATAAAAACAATAGTGCCTCCTGTGTACAAAGTACTGCTCTAAGTGTCTTACATATATAAATTCATTTAATCCTCACAACAAAGGGTGAGGTAGTGTTGTGATTTTCCCCATTTTACAGAGGAGGAAACTGAGGCACGGAAAAAGTGATGTGCTCGAGGTCACATTCCTAGTTAGTGGTGAACTAGGATACAAATAGGGGCAGTCTTGTTGTAGGACTGGGTTACCCTTCACAACGAGTAGACAAGAGGGAAATCATAAATGCCCTATCATAACCAAGATGAGTTAGATGTTATTCCCGAAGGCTCAATAAATCAAACATGTACAGTCCTTCTTGGTGTCTTCAGGGGATTGGTTCTAGAACCCCCAAGGATTCCAAAACCTATGGATGTTAAAGTTCCCTATATAAAATGGTGTATAGTATTTGCACATAACCAATGTACATCTTTACATATACTTTGAATCATCTCTGCATTATTTATAATACCTAATGCAATGCAAATGCTGTGTAAATAGTTGTATTGTTTAGAGAATCATGACAAGAAGAAAAGCTCTCATCTTACCCATCAAAAGTGAATGCTTCTCTCCTTGTCAGGCGAACTTACTCTGCTTAGAAGAGCTATCCGTAGCACTATCAGCTGCAAGGGACTGGAAGTGATAGGAGTCGGGATATTGCCGGCCAGCATGAGTGCACTGAAGCCAGGAGACCACAGTGGGCGGCTTCTCCCTGGGCCAAATGCCTTCAAAGGGCTCAAGCATGAAGAGCAGGCAGTGACTTAAACCTGAAAGAAAGTGGTCACGGCCAAGTGTTCCCAGAGGCAGCACTTCCCAAAGTCAGCTCTCAGTACACATCAAGAGGACATCAACTTGCTCATGTTACTTCTGGGACAAAGATGTAAGAATTGTTTTGCTAACACCCAAAGAATTCTCGAGAATATTTCATACTCAATGGGACTTGGCTCAACAGAGGTGTGAAAGAGAGAAAAGGGAAGGGAATTCAAGTCCATACTGCTTGTCTGTTGACTCCTGAAAAGTAGAAACCCAAGTCACCTTGGATCCCAGGGGCTGACACACAGAAAGCGCTCAATACATAACCTGCTGAAGACATTCAAGAACAATCAGTAACAACAGCAAAACTCATCAGATGTGCAAGGGCTAGTGAAGTGGTAAATATATATATATTTTTTTAAAAACTTGGTTCTTTAATGACTTTTAAAATAAGGAGAAAAATTACAATTCCTGCCATTGCCAAATAAACCCTTGGCCATGTTATTGGGGCCATTTTAAACAATCATTATGTCACCAAAAGACAGGTTATAGGTAGAAACAACCACTTTATTGTTTTGAAAAGCACCAGTTCAACTTGGGATTTAATGAAGGCTTACCAACCATTTGCAAGGAAGGAGGGGTTGACTGAGAAATGTAAGTTCTCTTCCATAAACCTCACCAAAAGTATGGTTTAAGTTTACAAAACATGTTTGATGTTGTAAACAGCACACAAAGACCAGTCTGGGCTATGAGCAAGGTAGGATGAAGCAGTTTCTTTCCTCCCTAGCCCCAGAGTCCTGTTTAATTCTCTGCCACAACCCAGAACACCAGATGGTCCACACACAAATCATTTAAACTCAAATGACATGAAAGAATAATGTAGTAGAGCCCTGGGTGTCTTCCCTATTTTTTGCTGCCACACTAGTTTTCAAACATGATGAGGTTACGAACCACCTGGAATGAATGGGCTCTTTATAAGCTGGAAATAATGATGTAATATGATTCAACATAACCAAATACTTAAGCGTGAACAAAACTAGGTGCCACATGAACAAAAGCAAGCATCAAAGTTTGGGGTAAGCTCGTGAAGAAAAAGCTATAGTTTCAACTTCTGTTTTTTTCTCTGAAATTGTGAAGTGATTGGGATTGTCTGAGGCTAGCTGCAGGGTGTCATTTTCTGGGAACACACAGTTTGAGGACAGATCTGTACCCTAATGCCAGCATACCCATGAGCATCACAGACTGAGATTCCAAGATTCTGTAGGTAAAGAAGGCATCATCAGAAATGGTATCTATTTAAGTGGCAGCAGATACTGCTTTACATCCACAGAGTATTCCTGCCCATTTGATGTGAACAAGTAAGGTGGGATCAATGATGAAATGTGATTTTTCTAGGACATCTGTTAGCTTTGCAGATAAGTTTTTGTCGGATGAGTTAAGCTCCTTATCCAGCAATCTCCCCACCTCTCCCAGCCCCTGTCTCTCTCTGTCCCCTTCCCTTCCTTTCTGAGCTTTTCTGGTGCTGCTCCAATGCTGAGTTCACAGTTGATTCTCTTCTCTTTTTCCCAAGCTCCAATGGTTTAGGGAGGTATAAACTTGGAACACTCCATCTGTCACCTTTTCTCAAAAGTCCTTGGAAGATCCACAGCTGGGGTTGCTTTGGGTTGCCAAGAAGAAACTTGAATAGATCTTTCATTCACCAAAACGCTTCTTGGTTTCCTAGTCTACATGTTTGAAAACTAATTTGATTTCATACTGTTGGAAAACAGACTGATCCTTAACCCAGACAAATTTGTGATTGATGAGTGTTGTCTGCCTGAACCCTGAAGGAATCCTTCCTCTAACCAGGCGTCTTCAAACTACGGCCCTCGGGCCACATGCGGGTGTTTTTGCCCGTTTGTTTTTTTACTTCAAAATAAGATATGTGCAGTGTGCATAGGAATTTGTTCATAGTTTTTTAAAAACTATAGTCCGGCCCTCCAATGGTCTGAGGGACAGTGAACTGGCCCCCTGTTTAAAAAGTTTGAGGACCTCTGAACTCTTCTAGGGGCCTCCTCAGCTCTGCCCTCAATCCCCACCTTCAAATAAGAATCTTCAAGTCAGTTACCCTGCAGATTGTTAGGACTTGCCATGTTGATGGTGCCCACAGCTACGATTTTAGCTTTTTGATCTTTGGGAAAGTCAAATGAAATCTGTGGAAGCTGGCAGAAAAAATACATATGTGGACACACAAAAATTTTATATTCAATTTTTAGGTTTAGAGACAATGCTAAGCTAGTTTACTAAATCCAGAGCAACGAAACAAACAGTGCAAGGCAGGAAAGAAAGACATACCAGGGGGGAAAGTTTTGTTTGGTTGGTCGTTGGGGGCTGAGGGAGGGGGTACAATGTCCTTGGACGTTGCTGACACCATAAAGTCCAGAAAGATGCAGATTCAGTGTGCGCTTTGAGCGCATCCAGCAGGGTAGTGATCAGTCAGGGCCAGAGAAGAACTCTCCGCTTGTCCCCAAGAGTACTCTCCCTCCCCCAGTCCCCAGAAATACCCGATGCTTGGTCATGAAGAAAAGTATGAGATGGGATCGGTAGTCCAGAACGTCTCCAGGCCTAAGACAAATCTCTGCCTCCTCTAGGCTTTTTGTTTCCCACAAAATGCGCCCCCATTTACCGCCAGGATCTGGAGTGCACCTGCTACCTCCAAAAAAAAAAAAAGAAGAAGAAGAAGAGGGCGCTGCTCTGCCTTCCTCCACAGCCTCTCTCACCCGGTCCTGCTGCTGGGGAAGCTGTTTCTCGTGCGCCCGGGCCACCCCGCGTCCCCGCTCCTGGGTCAGCGCAGGGTCGTCAGCACCCAGCTTCCCCCCAGCCCATAGGGCCCCGGTCCCCAAAGGCGAACGCTCACCTGGCAGCGCTGGCGCGGCGACTTGCGCCCCGCGTGCGGTCGCAGCCCGGCTGCAGCAGGACTGCAGACCTGTTGGGGTATAGGCCGCGCACCGCCCCTGTCCCTCCCACCTCTCTGAGCAGGTGTGTGTTCCCCGGTCCCCGCCCCGGGCAGACTGGCGAGCAGCATCCTCCCTCGCCCGCTTCGGAGGTGACACGGGGACCGCGGCTTTCACTCCTGGGATCTCTGCACATCCTCTTGTTGCGCGCGAAACTGACCCAGAGAAAGTGTTTGCGAAGGTGCCAGAGCAGCCTGGCAGGAGCGTTCTTGCCCCGGGAGAGTTATGGTACCTGATGTCTGAGTCCAGAAGTATCACCTGCTCTTCCACAGTTCGGTGCCTCTTATTTATTTAGCATGAGATGAAAGCAACTTACTGAAGCGTTGTCTTTTCACTCTGTTCAATTACAGCCCTGCCCTCCTCCAGTGCCTAGCAAGCTAGCTTAAAAGCAGTTTCTGTGTGCCAAGAGCTTTTGTCTAGATCTCCAGATCTGGGATGTGGCCCTCTTGCCACATAACTTAGGAACAGCCTTCTTTAGGAACCCTTCTCTGAAACTCAGCTGCATCGTCCAAGGTAACAGGTGCTGAACACTATATCACAGAGGAGTTCTCTATGTTAGGGAATGGGGGTGCTTGGATCGTGCCCCTTCTACGCTTTACCATGGATGCACATTGAACGTACCTTCTGCACTTCCAAGTTGATGGGCATTCAGAGTCCATCAAAGTCCAACCTTGGATGGATCAAAGTCCAACCTTGTAGAGTCCATCCTCTGAGAATGCCAGGCAGCAGGAGCAAGAATGCCAAGCCAGGTGTCCCAGAGCCCACTGAAAAGATTTTGCCCTACCTAGCTGATGATTGAGATAGCACTACATTAGGCATTTTTATTATTATGCTTATCATTGTTATTATTTAAGTCTCAGTCTCTCCAGGGAAATAGTTTGCATTAGGAGAAAAGTTTTTCTCCAATTTGACTATTTTTATCACTTCTTCAATCGTCACTTGGAAATATCTGACCCTATTTTGTTCCAACCCATATAATGTCATCAGACACTTACTTGTTGTTTGATTATTTTATGTCAGGGGCTGAAGAGATAACAAAGAATAATATGTAATCTCTGCCTTCCAGGAACTTGAGTTCTATAGAAAAATAAGAAATAAATTAAAAACATGATTAGAGCTTGACACTGATAAATAAGGGTGCTATAAGTGAACACAACCTGAATGAAGGCTTTCTGGAGTGAAAGATATCTGAGCATTTTTCTGTGGTGGGCAGGCTTTCCAAGTAAAGAGGAAATGGCTTAAAGAGGTTATTTAAAAACAAGCTTTGGGTCCTAGAATTCTATACATGGAAAGGACATTTAAAAATATCCAGTCCTAGAAATGTAAAATGGCGCAGGTGCCATGGAAAACAGCATAATGGTTCCTCTAAAAATAAAAATAGAATTATGACATGACCTAGAAATTTTACTTCTGAGTATATACCCCAAAGAACTGAAAGCAGGGACTCAAAGAGATACTTGTACACTCATGTTCATAGCAGCATTATTCACAATAGCCAAAATGTGGAAACAACCCAAGTGCCTATCAATGGATGAATAAAGAAAATGTGATATGTGATATATACATTTAATGGAATATTATTCAGCCTAAAAAAGAAAGAAATTCTGATGTAAGCTACAACATGGATAAACCTTGAGGACATTATGCTAAACAAAATAAGCTAGTCACAGAGGGACTATACTGTATGATTCCACTTACATGAGGTACCTAGAATCATCAAATTTATAGAGACAGAAAGTAGAATAATGGTTGCCAGGGTCTGGGAGGAGAGGGAATAAGGAGCTATTGGCTAATGAGTAGGAAGTTTCAGCTTTACAAGATGAAGAGTTCTGTGGGTGGCTGTTGGTGATGACTGCACAACAATGTAGTTGTATTTAATTCCTCTAAACTGTAAACTTTAATACAGTTAAGATAGTAGATTTTTTGTTATGCTTATTTTACTGTATTTTTTTAAATTGTTAAAAAAAAAATCCAGTCCTATGTTTTCACTTTACAAAGGCAGACACTGAGAATTAGAGAGGTCAAAGTGACAATCCTGAGGTCGGTGCCACAGAGGACTGTATAAAACCAAAACATCAAGCCTTCTGTTACTAGTACCTCACTCTGAGGGTGGCTCGGCCACTTGATCGAAGCCAATACTTTGTCAAGCAACAATGTACTATAATGCAGCACTCCAAATGGGCTCTAACAATATAATTATTATGAACTAGTTGTGTTTTTTTAAATTTTTAGTGTTTACCTATAAATATCACTTCCTACTACAACTCAAAATTCTCACCTATATAATACTGCTTTGCAGCAAAAATATATATATATAATACAAACCAATATAGATCTTAGTTTCTGTATAAAGAGAATAATGTAATTTATATATCTTTAAAACTGGCATTAGAAAATGATGTCACTATTTGAAACTGTATATTAAGTTTCAAATTTAGGACTTTGGGGTTGTCTTCTAACAATACTAATTCAAAGACTTACATGAGGGTGAAATTGAACTTCTGCTGAAAATTGGTCTCTTGCCCAGATTCAGAAATGCATCTTCTTCTTTAAAATGAGCACTCAATAGAATAGTATTCCGGCACTTAAATTCACAGCTACCTGAGCAGCACAGGTGCCACCTGTCATGTGCTGCAATTGTTCCTTTGGCGCAGGAAATAAGGTTTATCTCCATGATAATCACGAGACTCAAAACCTCTCCAACTAGGAAGCATTGACATCCTAAAGCCTCCTGTTCCACAAAGCTCCATGAAAGTCTGCATAGAAGGCAGAATCAAGTAGCAATCTCTGAAAAACCATTACTTACTGAGTTGGGGGTTAGCAGGGGTAAACTATTAGGAATTATCTTAGTTCTTATTCAGAGTTTTATTGAGAAAGAAGCAAAGGGTTGGTGACAACGTGGACCATTCTGTTTCTCCCCTGGTTGTCATTATCCAAACTTTAGATGATCATGTTTCCAGATAGCTTCCAACTATGACTGATGTTATCATTCTTGAACATTTATGACCTTGTCAGACTTTTTTGTAATTTTGGCCACAGTGATATGTTTGGTATAATAGCAATAGTCTCATGAGATGAATTGTTTTGATTTTTTTTTAAATGGTAACTTATTTTCTGATGCCTTTACCACATTGCACAATCAAGATGTACTGATTAAATAAACAAGGCTTTGGAGTATATTCTACTGGGCAACAAATTCAGCTATTGTGATGCCTTGCAGATCCCTACAATATGTCTTTGATAAAAAGGGTGGCATTATGGTATAGTGGAGGCAGAAAGCACCAGAAGTTTGAGATCTGGATTTTAGTTTTAAAGGCAATTCAATTAGCTGGGAAAGGAAATTGTTTTCATGTGTACTTTCATATATCTAGGAAAAGCAGTGGTTGGGCAAATCACTCTCTAAGGCCAATTCTATATTAAAGAACTCTTAGTTGAGATAATTTAAGCTTTCAGCTTAAGGTTTCAGCTTTATTTCTTGGAAAAGTAAGTATGATGTTGCTGTGCCAATGTTAGTCACATGGTGTGCTTCTATATGAATATCATTTTATGATTTTAAAATGTTTTCAGAATGACGTGTCATTGTGGGCCTTTCTTTGAAAAGAGGCTCATCTGGGGCATTTGGATATTATAACTGTTAGGAAAGAGATCGATTAGATTCCCCATTCTTAGATCTAATCCCATCACAATTTGGGAGATGGTGTTAAGGTCTTCTAGAGGTGAATAAAAAGCCAGGCAGTTAGTGAATCAAGACAGGATGGCCATTGCCAAAGATGGGATTTCCAGTCTCCCCAGGAAGAGGTAGAGTGTGAAGTATGGTGAACAATGGAAGCAGGGAGAGAAGGAAATTGGAGACTAAAGGACATATGGTATAGAAAAGGAGTGTACAGAAGCCAGATAAAAGGGGTAACCGTCATCAAGAGAAATTGAGCTCTTTGCCTTTGCTGGTGCAAGTCCTCCTGTTTGAACTAGCCTTTCCTCTCACCTTTCTGATTTGAATCTTATTATTTCTTTAAGGTTTAATATAATACTCTATGAGTATTTTTGCCCATAAATGATTTTTTTCCTCTCCTTAATACTTACTATACTTGTGGTTTGTACCATAATACAGCATTTATTCGTCTTTAAACTATTTAATAATTCTTAAAACTATAATAGTTTAATTAACTTGAGTCTAGGCTATTCAACAAGATTGTCTACATCTCAAGAGAGAGCGGTTTATATTCTCCTCTTTGGATATTACACAGCACCTTAAATAGGTGTATAGTAGGCAATAGCAATGGCCTATTGTTGGCAAGCAATTATTACTAGAACTGTAAATCTGATTCATCATTTGACCTGAATTAATATTAAGTTCTTCAGATTTTAGTTACTCATTGGGACTAAGCTGTCTCCCACTGGCCTCTATTCAGTCAGTTGAGCATCTGAAACACAGTCTGGGGAAAGAGTGGTCAAGAATTTAACAGAGTGAAAACTAAGCAGAAAAGATTGAATTGGGCAACTGGGAAAACATTAGTGACCTTAGAACCATTTCATTCATGTAGTAGGGGCCAAAGTTGGTTTGTGCATAAGATGAACAGTAAAATGTGTAGTTACAAGTTGTTGGAAAGAAATAATGATGTAGCTTAAAGGCTGGCAAACTTAAAAGAAGATTTCTATGTGTTCTTTGTTTAGGATAGAGGAAACCTATGCATTATTGCAGACAGAGGGAAATAAAAAAGCCAATGAAGACAAAAAGATTGAAGAGGGATAATTAAAGAACAAGGGACAGGACACAGTTGGGAGGTATGACTCCATGAGTGATAAGCAGGTATTTGAATCTGGTTCCTACTTTTACAAGCTGAATAAGGCCTCCCCCTCAAACCCTCATTTTGCTCATTCTCCAAAGTATGATTGTTCTAAGTCTAAATAAAATAATATATGAAAATTCATTAGCATATAGCAAGAATTCATGAAATAATAGCTATTATTAGGTCAGGAGCACCAATGGAAAGGAGAAAGGCCACCAATTCTTCAGAGATGGAAAGAAAGACTGAGGGAGCTCTGCTTGGACTTGGGGTGGAATTCCATCGTCTCTGAGGTAGACCAGAGATTCTGAACCCTGGAAATCTGGCAGAGCTTTTAAAAATATCAATAATTAGATCCTATTCCAGACCAATTAAATAAAAAATTCTAAAGATAGGCATAAGTATTGGTATTTTTTAAAAAATCATCAGGTTATCATAACATGCAGTCAAAGTTGAAAATGATTAGGATTGACAATTTTCATGAGAAGTATTAGCAAATGCTACATTTCAAAAAGGTACACAGCATGCATTTGAGATGGATCTTTGGTAGGACTTAGACAAGTGTAAATGTTGTGAGAAGGGATTTTAAGGAGAAAGGTCAGTTTTTGCAAAAATATAGAGAATTGAAGAAAACATTTAGGTAATAGCATGAGGTTCAATTTTCCTGGAATTATTGTGTAAGCACACCTAGGAGAACAGATAGGATGGGCAAGTCCTATAAACTAGAATGGGGCATGTTGTGGAGAGACTATATCTTCTCTCTCCAATCCTGACAAAGTGCCGTGAATCCTTCAGCCTATTAAGAAAATGATTTCTGACAACAACCTAAGGGAGCTTTGAAGCACATCTTTCCACAATGAGCCTCTGATGAGAATGCAACCCTAGCCAATCGCCTGATTGCTGCTTGGTGAAACCTTGAGTAGAGGACCAGCTAAGCTATGCTGGGACTTCTAACCATGGACTCACAGAAAATGTGAGGTTATAAATGTGTATTGTTTTAAGCCACTGAGTTTTTAGTAGTTTGTTATACAGCAATAGATAACTAATAGAGAGTTTGCTGAGGCATATGTATCAAATTACACAGACCATGGGGAACCACTGAGAGTATTTGAGGAGGGAAGTGTAACAAAAACTATCTCAAATATGTGTAGCACCTTTGCGTCCACTTGTTTTTCTGTTAGGCAGTATTTAACTGAAATATTTTATCAGCAAGTTTCTTCTAAGAAAAAATAATATCCCAGGAAACTATTTGAAGAAAGAAACCAAGTTGTTGGTGTAGTCATTGTTACCTTAAAGATTAATCTTTCATATTTTTGTGTTATTTATATATTGAGTTATATTAATTATATATTATATTTTGGGCATTTGCTCAGGTTTTCATTTTCTGGTACTTATTTATGTGGTTGATGTTTTATTTCCTTGTTTTCTTTTTTGGCTCTTTAGAACTATAAAAATAACTTTCAACCAGAATCACATGGCTCCTTAAACTATCTTCTTGTTTTATAGAAGACAAGTAGATTCAAGGGACAACACCAAGTCTATTGGCAGCATAAGGAAGCTTTACTATACCACTATATCACTCAAACACCCTCTTTCTCTTTAACTCTTACGATCATGAAGAACTTCCTTCCTGCACTCACACACACCTACAGATACCCACGATGGCAAAACTACCCCTACATTCCCTCCTGGGCCGAGGTACCCATAATACAGCTGTGATTTCCGTAGACACTATGTGGCATTACTAATGACCAGAATAGGACAGTTAAGGGGGATGTGAATAGAAGAAAATTGTTCCAGCACTGCTGTCAACTTCTGTAGCCCCACCTTACTCCATCACTATGTGAACAAAACATTAATCACACTTACACTCTGACAGAAGTTCAGAGATTGAAGTTGTTCAGTGCTAAGTAATGATTATTTGCATTTTCTATAGCAGCTAATGCTGATTTCATTAACTTCACCTGGCATTTAAAAAAATAATTTGTTGACAGAGATCCCTTTCCTATCTCTGTTAGCATTTCTCCTCTTTCATAGGGTGTAAGTCTCTTTAGAGTCTTATACCTTAGGTCAGCGGGAGCTGTTGAGATTTGTTTCCCTGCCCTGCAAATGTCTTTTGTCACTTTTTCCTTTCAGCAACCACAGTTGGGCAGTGTCATCTTGCTTTCTTTGTCATGCTTCTGCATTTGAATTAAAATGCCTTAGAAACATACACAACAGGTTGTGTGATTTCTTTATTATAGCATTTTAAATTTCTTCCTTTTGACCTTTTATATTGCTTTCGTGATTAATTTTTTTCTAGGGCCCTGTTGACACAACAGGCCACTGTACTAACCCGTTAACCTTTGAAAAATCAAAGTCGAAATCTGGTTTGAATAAGAAACCCAAAATAGTTTTCAACTGGCCTGGAGTTTATGAGCAATAAACTGGACAAGTTCCTCTCTGTGAGGGACGGGGTCTGAAAGTGGAGGAGTTGGTGTGAATCGGGGCATTGGGATGGAATGTGATGAAAGGAAGATGTAAAAGAGGCGTCTTTTAATCTTAGAGTAACTCATCTTAGTTGTCACTTTTAGAAAAAAGTTAAAAACCCAAGTAATTTAATTATAGCAGCTATTTATTTCTTTATCCAACTTTTCATGGACAATCCTAAGGACAATCCTTTTCTGCTTTGTGTGGGATATATGATTGTTAGTAAAAATCATTAAGCTCTTTATGGTTCCTCCCTTCCTAATTATACCAGATTGATATTTCATTAAGTTCGATTTTTTTAAAAAAAAAATTGTCTTTAATTGTAAATCCTGTTTCAATCCAAATTGTGAGTTTCACTATATCCCGACTTTTGTTAAAGTCTTACAACAGTCTGTCTAGTGATAATTGCAATGCCAATGTATGCTCCATTTGATTCATCTACACTTTGAGAACAGAGTGACTCACTCCTCTCTACTTCATCCCCAAAGGTGGTTTATTCTTGGCCTTTGCACAGCTCCCTAACTCTCTTCCTTATGTCAAAACAGACGATCGCTAACCTATGGTTTTAGGAGTCCTTTAAGACTCTATATCTGAGCTTTCTATTTTACTTTATTTTTAACTGACGATATTTTTATTTTTAACTAATAAGGTCACCATAATCTCAAAGTGATATTCTTTGAAGAAATACATCTGTATTGGGTTATTTTATTATATATTTATTTGAAAACGCAATATTGCCACTCTGTGTGCTCATAACTTCTTTACAGCCTGGTTATCTTTAGTCTCTGTGGTTTTACAGACCAGTGACTCGAGTGTAAGCAGCTAGCAGTGGGTGTGAGTGTGTGTAGATGGAAGTGAAGCAAGTGCTGAAAGACGTTCCTCTTACAAACCAAACTTCAAGACCAATTATGATAAAAGAGCAGCCCAGGGAAGCCTCATTTTTTATCATATTAGTCCCCAGTGGCTTCCGTCACTTTTCCATTGAAATTGCTGAGCCCAGGGAGAGTGTTCTCTGTGGACATTACTACCTGGAGTCGACACAATGCAGTGTCTTTTTGCACCGTGAACCAATCTATGCACTTATTCAGGCTTTGAGCAGGGCCAGCTGTATAATTTGCAGGTCCCAGTGCAAAATGAAAGTGTGAGGCTCCTAGTCTAAAAATCAGAAGAAAAGTCATTTTAAAGGTGTTAAAATATAAAGCATTTCCCTTTCTTCCACAGTCTTTCTCCTGATCTGTCTCGTGTTTTTTTTTTTAATTTGCTACTTACTATCATCCTAAGTTAAAGAAAATTTAAAATTTTTGAATATTAGCATAAAACTCACTGTTCATCTTTATATTATGCAATGCCAATTTTAAATGAGAATATAAGAGCATTTAACTTATATAATGCCTCCTTAAAGTTACACATGCCATAATTCAAAGCTCATACATGTATATGTATTTTGTTTTTATCAGAACAATGAAAACACTGCACAAAACTAACTCAGCTGTTTCCATTTCACTTTTTTATACACACACACTCTACCAACACTCTATATTTGTCTTACTGATGAATAAGGAAAGACTGAAAGGAAAATAAACTATAGATTGCCCTATCTTTCCCTGATTCTATGTCACCATTGTCAGTATACATAATTGGCTTATTCAGCAAAGGAACACAGGTGAGAAAGGAAATGTTAGGGTTCTTTTCTCATTACCATTTCTTGGGATGCCATTGCTGTCTTATTACCTTCGAAGCGAGTTTTGGTGCAAACAGAAAGCACAACCTATAGGGACCTTCTCACTCAGTCACAGTTATCACACACTGACTTAGTACTTGCTCTGGTAACACCGAACTCCCATGCCTAGTGGGTCCACCAGAATTCTCCGCTCATTGAGCATTGTGGGCACTATTTGTAAACAGGGCCTCAGGGAATGGTGGTGAGAACAGGTATCGCATGTAACTCCTTTGCTCACATACATGCTCCATGGTTCCATCATATTTCACTTACAAAACCCAAGTTCTAAGATATCATTCTTAAGAATTTCAAGACAGATGTAGCAGAACATTAAATCAAATGAGGGACCCTGTTAAGTGTGGGACCCTTGGCTTCTGATCAGGTTGCATGTCCAGACATGATTCCTAGCCTCGAGTTAGGAAATCGGGTGTTCGAATGACTCAGACTCGAGGCCCTGGAAAAGTTATCCAAGTTAAAAACATTTTCAGAAGTGTCAGTTAAGAGGAAGCATTTAAGTCACTATTTCTTATGTTTGTAGACCACAAGAAACATCAAACGTTGATTAATTTTGATTGAGGTCATCCAGATGGCTTCTGTTACCTCCGGTTCCCAGTTTCTATGCCACAAAATGATTTCATGAGTTATGAATGAGCTGGATGATCACTGTCTTCTGGTACAGTTGTGCCTCTGAGTCACTGCATGCACATGAGTTTCTCAGCTCCCATAGCCTTAGGTTGCAAAGCCACCATCTTTTCTTCATTCTGGATCATTCTAGCTCAGAGCCCTGAGTGGTTACATCTTTTGGACCTTGCATTTGTACATGTGTGATTTATTCAGACTTTTATCAAAATGGGCTCCATCTGCAGTGGATGGCTCTCCATAGACGGACAATATGCAGACAATTCTCTCTTAAAAAACAAAAGGGGAATTGTGAAGATCTTTGCAAATTTGCCCAAAAAGAGCCATGTAGTCATTTTATAACATTGCACGTGCATGCCTGCATTGATCATTCAGCTCATTCATGCACACACACATGCACACACTCACAGAGAAATTCAAGTGTGCAGGAGAGAGAGAGAGAGAAATGAGGAATAAACAATAAACTGGTTTCCCTTCTCAAGGACTTTGAAATGGCAAGTTATCTGTTTGGAACTGACGTTTTTTAAGCTGGCTCTGTGTACAATTCAAACTTTTGTTCTATTAAAATACTGAAGACAAGGAGGATGCTAGGACTTTTCAAGTAATCTCTTCTGAGACATATCAGGGCAGTTGCCATCACTCCTTCCTTCTCTCACTTACTTCGGAGAATGATCTTGTTGGGTATCTATAGACACAATTGTGGGCAATATGTATATGTTTCCTGAGTGACCTGCTTACCAGCCACATTCTCTTTGTGGACTGTGGAGAGCTTATGAAAAAAGTCCTTGCCCCTCAGCCATTTGCCTGGAAGCAAGGCGTGAACGGCAGACAGTCTGCGGCGTTCAGGAGCACAGTGTGCTGGATTCCAAGGTCGGAGTAGGAGCAACGCCTTGCCCTTGTGCGCTGACCCCCGCCACACGTGTGTGCAGGAATAATCAAAGACCAGTTTGGGCCTGTCTCTACTGTTGCTGTCAGTCTCTTTCTGTGACCTGTCCTCTGCATGTAACAGGTGCCAAAGACACTGTGCCCGAAGCTCAGCGAGAGTCCGGTGGGCAGGGCTGAGGATAGAGACTGTAGAAAGGCACCACATCCTTGGTGTCTCTTAAACCCCCATTGAGGAACCTCCACAGGCAACCTAGCACTCACCATGACCAGTGTTCCCATCACCCAACCCAGACAGGCCATGTGTACTAACAGGGCGCCTACCAAAGAACATCCCACTGACATGGGCAGGGCAGCCACTGAGTTTGCAACAACAGCCACTGTATTTCAGTCTGGCTCTGGGTATTTCCAAATGGGTGGCATTAGACAAGTTCTTAAATTCCACAGCCTTCCATTTTCTCACCAAAAATACATCCCTGTCTATCCCATGGATTGTGGGAAGAATGGACAAGTTTTAAAACTGCACATATGTAATAATGTATCATCAAAGAAACGATTAAGGTCTATTGCAATGCCGGGTATCACTACTGAATGCCTAATACCACGCAGGGCAGCATGGAATAAAAACACCTGAGATTTCATGTCTAGTTTGGAGGAAAGGCTCAATACATGATATAAACATGCTATTTGATATCTACACATTATTTATTACTAATGACAAAGAACACCTCCCCCTATGAAGTTGGCTCTACTGTTGTTTCCATTTTATGTATGAGGTAATGAGATGCAGTGAACTTGAATGACCCCTGAAGGTCAAACAGCTGTCAGAAAGTAGCAGATCTGAGATGTGAAACCCACGAAGTCCTCCTACAGCCCAAACTCCACCTTGACATCATGCCATCTCCTTTGTTCGTACTAAATGTAAACCACAGACAATAATTAAGTGGACTTAGTTATGGAAGAGATCGATATGGTAATCCTCTCAAAGATCCTATCTGAGTATCTTTTCCTTAGAGCCCAATTTTTAGCTATATGATAAGCCATGGTAATAGCCTAAACATAAAAGTTAAGCCTTCTTATGGTGCTCTCAAAATCTGTCAGCCTGTTTACAACGTAAAGCTCTTTTTGTAGGCCTTTAGAGAACATTGAAGATTGGATACTCTGACACCTAGTGGAGATATCATCTTCCAGAAAATCTTGAAGCATGTCCTATAGATGCCAATGGCTCTGCCCACAAGTGGGGCTGGTTTTGCCAATGGACACTGTGTTTACTGGCATATTTTATAAGAACTCTCTTTCACTGGGCCCCCTTGCTCAAAAGTACCGTCCTGTTGCATAGTTCCTATGAAGTAATATTGGTCTTGTGCTACACGTGCATGAAATAAAATTTAATGGCATTTCTGACACTTCATGGCAGGGGTGCCTCAGAAGGATATGTAAGATTATAAGGAGTAGTTTTTAGTACACTGAGGGGCGGAGCAAATCAGAAAAGATGAACTCCTTGTGAGAAGGCAGGAATGTGACAACCTTAGGAGCCATCCCATATTCCTTCTTCTACCATCTATGAGAACTCACTCACTGGTCCCTGAAACTTTGCTCATAGTTTTTGGTGCCTTCTTCTAAAATTAATAGAATCTTGATATGACTGCCTCTAATTCTGACCCTGTTGATGAGCATTTTGTGTTCATTTCAGCTCGATCACCCCACACTGCCAATGAAACCTCGAGGTCATATTGTCAAGGATAGTAAAGCTGAAACTCTATAGATCTCTCGATATCAGAAAACGGAGTATTTTTCACTGGATGCCTTTTTAATGACTTTTTTTCATGAGTTCTCAATTAATATTTAAGTATTGAAGACTGGTCTGTTCACTCAAGTTTCCAGCATAGTTTAGTGGATACCAAAATTGCACAGTTTTCCTTAGTGTTCAGGTGATCACTAAGTAGACATACATCCGTTCTCCATCTCTTGGAGGAGCTTTGCCTTTGACAGGGGGGTCCCTCCGAACCAGATATCACAGTGGGGTGACTCAAAATCGGACAATTTCTGAGCCCTTTCTTAGGTGAATTTCTAAGAGCTATAGAGCAGGTGGACATTTGACAATCCAGCCAGGTATTTGGCGGAAGAGTTCCTGGAGCTCAGCAGAGGTCAAATAGCTTTCCGTGTGCAGTGAGTTTTGAATGCTCGTGCTCTGCAAGAACAAGTTTGAACTAACACAGGCCCTTAAGGGTCTTACAAGGAACCACAGGCCGTCCCAGGGTGACCTGAACACAAATGCCTTCAGGAAGTTCCAAACACAGAGAGATGTAGAGAGATCATCTCACATGAATTATTTATCGATCAGGTTTGTCTTCCACACTAGATGGTAAGTCTGTGTCTTGTTTGACTGTCTTCCCTGTGCTGAGTACGGAGTTTGGTGCATGGTGGCCATTCAGCGAGGTGGCGTGAGTGATTTCGGTGGGGCGGGGGATGTCCCTGGAGGCCAGGGCTAGTGAAGCATTAACAGACCTCGAATTTCTCATGCTGCCTCTCTCCATGAGGTCAACGCTTATGAATTCTGAGCATGAATATGCTTAAGGAAAGCACAGTGGAGTCTGTACTTCTGTAGGCTCCTTAAATATTTCCTGGTGCAAACTTATTCCAGCTGTCTTCTACCAGGAGTCCCGATTTGCTTTCAGTTTTTTTGCTGTTTTGTTTTAAAACTCAGCTTGTTAACGTGAATGGAAGAGAATAAAACAGGTTCGCCAATGACCCTGAGCTTTGTAAGAAACGTGCTGCGTGTCCAGACAGCAATAAAAATTTCTAACCCAGACGAGTTAGAGGCAGCAGGAGGCACTTTCTTGCAGAACTAAAGCAGCCCAGTATTTTTGGTACTGGCATTGTTGATGTTTGTTATATAACATTCTTTTCTTTTTTTTTCATTGGCTACTCTGTTTTCCTCCTCAGATTAATTTGTTAATAGGGAAGCCAAAAGGATTAAGGATTTATGTTAATTTGGATTTTGTCTGGGAGTTTATTCCAAGTGTAAAGTCTTTTGGCTGGATGGATTTGTAGGGGTTACAAACGTTTCCTCTCCCAGCTCTAGGCGCAGGGGCTTTACATTGTGATGAGAATTGAAATGTCATCATGCTGCTACTTCCCCCAAAGAAGAGTGGGCATACCATAAACTCCCTCAGTGGATCAGAAAACTTCCTTTTGTTTCAATTCATGTTGACCACATTAAGCATATGAAGGGGCATCTTATTAAGTGCTTTCTTTTTGCAGGAACAAAGCAAAGCCAACGGTATGCATTTTCTCATTTATTCTCATTGCAATATGAGGCACCACAATATTGCTCTTCCTACTATTTTATATGTGGGGAAACTGAGCATCGATGAAGTTTTCAACTTTTCTAAGATCACACAGGTTGTACCGGTTATTATTTCACTCCCTCCAAGCTCCACACTCACCTTTCTTTGTCTTGTCTTGTGAACTGGACTCCACAAACCTCCTTTCTCATTTGCCTGCCAACAGATAGCCCTGGAGGGAGGCAGCGAGATTTGTGCTAGTTTCCTAGCACTTGTGCTAGTTCTCTAACAAAGTGCCACAGGCTGTGTGGCTTAGGACACCAGGAGCTTATTCTCTTTCTGTTCTGGAGGATAGAAGTCCAAAAACAATGTGACAGCAGGGCCATACCTCTGGGTATTGCGGAAGAGAATCTGTTCTATGACGCCTTTCTCTTAGCTTCCAGTGTGGCCAGCAGTCCTTGGTGTCCCTTGGCTTATAGACGCATCGCTGTGATCTCTGCATCCATCATCGCATGGCCGCCTTCCCTCTGTGTGGTAGTGTCTTCAAAGAGCTTTCTTCTCCTTGTGTGCACCTTCTTTAGTGTCTCTTCTCCTCTTCGTGTAAGGACACCAGTCCCCTATAAACTCATCTTAACTTATATCATAATTACACCTGCTAGAACCTTATGTGCAAATCTGGTCGTATTCACAGGTTATCAGTTAGGACTTCAATATAGCTTTTTTGGGGGGGAGGGGCATAATTTAACCCACAACAGGACTATACTTTCTCTGCTTCTGTTTTCCCTGTGAGACCACTCAAAGAGCTGGTGATGGTCCCAGCAGATTTCACAGCAGTGGCTGTGGCTCTCAGGGTTGCAAAGCAGGTACACTCCAGTGAGTTCTAGCAGGACAGACATTATTCCTCCATATGCAATTCCTTCAGCCCTGAGGTCTGGATCTCAGCCATGCACGGCCCTCCTTAAAGTTTCCAAATTCCTTCCTTGTCCATTTTCCTCTCAGCCTTCACGTGGGTAGCTGCTTTCTATAGTTGCTGCCCCTTTTAAACCTTAACTTTCTCTTTTGACCCCTCTGGTAGTTAAACACCTTTACTCTAGTCAACAGTCCTTTCCGTCCAATTCTCTCCATTAAAAAAATTATATCAAGTGCCTAGCAGAATTCGTGGAAAATGTAAAGAAGACCAACAGGTTTTTTTAATTTGCCTTTTTTTGCCATTGTTTGGAAAGTTTCCAGTGTTATGGTTTATAATTAATAACGGTATAGGCAGTATAGAAAAACATCATTTTCTTTCTTATTGTGTATTTCTTTTAAAAAAAAGAATTTTCATTATCCATTGTGTATCTAAAATCTTTTTGTGTTTTTGTGACATTTCTGTGTGATGTATTTAAAAAATGTTTTAATTGGAATTTTAGAAAAGAAAATTTTTAACAAACCAAGAGAACAAAACACTGAATCATGGCACAGGGGTGGTGGGCTGAGAATTTTTGCCTAAGACAGTGTGGTGTTAGTTCTTAAGCATCTGAACTGTGTCATAGGAGAAAGCACTGGAACTTTTAACAATTTTTTTTTTCTACTGCCATTGTGAAACAACAGAGAGGAAAGGCACCCCTCCTTGCTAGCTTTGGAGTCCAGGGGAAAGGCAAATAAATCTCACAAGCTTCTTATAATCTTCTCTAAGTGTATCCGAGTGGTGAACAGGACCACTGTTCTCCTACTTGTACTTACCACCAGCACCCCATTGCATGGTAGTCATTAGGGCTGTTTAGAGGTACCCATTTTCATCTCCTTTTGGGCACATAGTAACATTGCCCTTGCCTCTTTTACAAGACTAGTGCTCTAACCCCTGAGCTATAGGGCCACCCTTGCCTCTTTTAAAGTGAGCTGTCATCCTGACTTCCTTTGAATGATGAAATGTGAACAGAAGTGGCCCATGTGATTCCCAAGCAGAGCTAATACATGACTCACCATGTCCATTTTCCATGGAATCATGGAGGCATATTGCAAAACAGAACGTCCATCAGCCCATGTCCTTGAGTGACTCCAATGAGCAGAGCACCTGGCCAACCTGCATTGTACATGGAGCATGGGTGAGAAACACATGCTTGTTGGACAATTTGTTCAGCAGTGTGTCAGTGCCTGTCCTGGTTACTACACACAGACTCCCATGTCCAGGGGCATTCCCCAAGCTCACTCATGTTTTATAGCTCACTCATTTGTCTTCTGGGGGCTTCTGGGGGCTTCATTGTCTTTCATTGAGCTTTCTGGGATCCTTTTGCCGTTCCGGTTTATAAATGCTGAAAAGGCTCGGAGCCCAGTCTTTAGTCTTCTTTTCCTCTTTATCTACATTTTCTTCCTAGAAAATCACACTTAATCCCCTGAAGAAATATGCCCAGAAATCTCCCTTGATCACCAAACACACATCATGAACTATCTATTGATAATCTCCATCTTGATGTTTCATTGACCACCTTAAATCTCAGATTCCTAGTAGAATTTGTGATTCTGCTCCACATCTGCAAAATCTTCTGTATCTCATATAACTATACCAGCATTTGTCCAGTTGCTCTAGCCCCAAACCTAGAAGTCATTCTTGATTCCACTCCTTGAACCACCCCCCTTCATCCCCCCTCCAATCTATCAGTAAGTCCTGTTGGCTCCAATTCCAAAATACTTCCCAAATCTGATCACCTATGACCACTGTCCCCCATCTTCCCAGAGTCACTGCCATGTGACTCTTTGACACCTAGTGACTGTCAAAGCCTCTTATTAGTTCTTACTGCTTTCACTCTTAGACTGCTAATATCTATTTTCCAGATTGCAGCTATAGTTTTCTTTTTTAAATATACATATTTAAAATGACCTAAAAATATATCCTATTGTTCTCCTTTTTCAAAAATCTCCAATGGCTTTCTGCTACTCTCAGAATGAAATCAAACTTCTGTAGAAAAAGTGAATTATAATGTTTATATTTGTTAATTCAAAAACGTAACTGAAGTTAGAAGCTACAAGCCTCATTTCAGAGTTTAAAAAGGAATCTTGAAAGAATGGAAGACTGTTGTCATGGGGCTTTAGACCATGTCAGATCAACTAGCATTACTTGTTGTTAGATAAATAAAAGAAAAATATAAGTAATATATGCACGCTAGTTACTTACACGTTTAAGTAAAATCTTTGCTTATTCATTTGTCTTCGGTGGGTGATTTTCCATCTTTTTGCTTACAGAAAAGCACTTTGAGCTTCTTAGCAATCTTCAAAGGGTTCTTAAAAGTTCCAGGGACTGTTGACATGTGTTCTTGAGACTAACAGTATCTCCCAGAGGAATAACATAGGTAAGATTGTTTTGTTGTAGAAAACCATGTTTATTTGTTCACCTGAAATTATTAACTAAGTTTGTTGGGGGACATTTTTACCCACCAATCTTGTGATAACTATTTCACTCTGACCTCCCTCACCTATCTTTAATCAAACCAAGCCAGGTAAAAGGACTATCCAGATTCTCTTAAAACTGAGAACAAATATAAGAAGTATTTTCTTCCTTGTAAGTAACAATAAATGGTTCTTAAAACACATTGGCATTAAAACACGTAGTAGAATCTCACACTTCCCCGACACTCTTTACTTTGGACCACAAAGCCTTATGTCATTGCATCACCACCTACTTCTCTGGAATCTTTCCTGTTCCTCTTTTCCTCATTCACTAACTTCAGCCACACGGGCCTGTTGATGTTTCTGGAATACAGAAAGTTCACTTCAAATTCAGAGAATTCAAGCTTGTGGATTGCTCTGTCTGCTCATCCATGACTGGCACCTACTCAACATTCAATGTTCTTCCAAATGTCGCCTCTTCCAAGAAGTCTTCCTACAACACTCTATGCAACTTCCCTGCCAACCTCCGGTAAATCACTTTCTCATCTCCTTGTTTCTTGCCTTCATTTTATGTATTATCTGAAATTGTGTTATTTGTTACATGCTTATTTGTCTTCTTTCATTAGAATATAAATTCTATAACAGAAAGTACTGCTGTTCACCCATTTCTCCCTGGCATCTTGAAGTCTGTCTCATCTATAGCCGGCTATGTACAAGATTGTGGAATGAATGAGTAAATGTTTAGAGCTTCAAAAGCTTCTTAATAGATATAACTGCACAGTATTATCTCATATAACTGGATGACTTAGGCCCAAGGAAAATTCTATAAAAAGAGCATTGCCCGATTCAGATAGTTTAGGACATATGTTTTGTGGGCCACAGCTGTATGTAGGTTTAACTGATGTGTTTCATACTAAAGACCACTTGAAAATTGTCTGTATTGATCCACCTGTGAACTAGCAAGAACTCAGCCCACAGTCCCAAGGCTGGCAAATGATTTCAGCTGCCGTACAGTGTGAAAGTTAGGCAGAGCTGCTATTGTACATGAGTTTATTGAAATAATTAGGATTCCATAAAACCCTCTTGCTAAGAAACTTATTAGCATGTCTATCTGCAGATCAATAACTGTACGTGAATAAAACCAAGGGAGTGCAAAATGTCGTGGTCTCATCTACTGGTTGTTGCTGGGTCAGAAGCTAGTCCAGAGCATGGCCAAGGACTCACCCCTTCAACTGGACCAAGTTCGTGTAAAGGAAACACAAGCCTAGGCTGGTGGTAGACTCACAGATCCGGATGCATCAGTCAGAGTCTGAGACCATTTGTAGGGCAAATTAGGGTAATCTTTCAATATGAGTTATAATTTATATTGTTTGTTATTTCATATAGATATCCAAAAATGGCTGCATGGCACAGTGAAAAGAATACTTGACTTCTGTTTGTAGAAGACACTGTTATCTGTTCCTTAAAAGCTTGGTGGGATACATCTGTACAACATTTTGGTCCTCGGGCTTTTCGTTATTATAATGTCAGTTTTTTAGATGGTTTTTGATCTTTTTGTGTTTCCTATTTCATTTTTTAAAAATCATATTTATTAGAAATTTATGTTTTTCACCTAGGTTTTTAAGTTTATGGTGATTTGGTTATATAACACACACTTACTTATATATAAACTTTAAGAATCTATGCTATATTTTTACTTATTTCTCTCTTTTAATTCTGCATTTGGTGTAAATGCATCTTCTATCAATATCCTAGCTCTCTTTTGGCATCTTCAGAGCTGGCCTGCATGTGCCAGGAAACTGGCAGCCTGTGCTTAGTTGAGTATATCACCTAGGGAGATTTTTTCTTGCTTTTAATATACTGAAAATATCAAGAGAGAGATTTTCTGATGAAACACTGACTGTTGGAGTGTTTTGACGTAGGCTTTGCTGTCACTGATGAGCCCTAATCTATACATTTCTGCTTCCTTTTCTTTCTCCCAATTGAAGATGAGTTTAATTAGAATCAAACACAAACTAATACACTGGTATTTTATCATAAAACTCTTTATAAATTAATTGAAATTGTTTCATATTTAAAGCAAAAAAAACAATAAAGCTCTAAATATTTTATTTCCATGTTTTCACCCAAATATTGTAAAAATCAGACTAATTTTAGTTTATCAGTTAGCTGTTCAAGTATGTCCTTGGGTACATAAAAATGCATTGAGTTTTTTGGTGGGGCAAGAATTTTTTGATAGGTTGCCTCTTTTTGACCTAAAATAGATTTGAAGGCACGAAAGCACAAAATTTCATCAGTTTCTGTCCTCTTATATGAGTTTAATTATTCAATGTGATTCTGAAACTGAGTGAATTATTCCTTCATTGGATAACAAGGAGAAGTGTAATTCTGCTAATTTTGCTTGTACACATGTTTGATAAAAACTGAAGAAAACAGAAAATAAATTTCCCCATACTATTGATTTAAAACAAAAGTCAACAGGTTGGTGCTGCATTTCCCTGTAAATCTGTGTCCCTCTGACAAAATATGGCCCTAAGGGGTATATAACTCCCCCCCCCCTTTAAAACAACAAAGCAGTACAGGCTGAATCAGTACTGACTAGAGGAAAATTATTCAGTTATTGTCATGATTATTATTGTTAGTGTTGCTTTGAACCTCTTAATGTTGAGGACAAGGTACACTTAAAAAACATACTTGTAGTGGCTGTTTGTATTAGATAAAGTTTTGATTAATGTGATTCAAATGATGCCATATGGTATATGCTGGTCTTCAGGATCTGCTTATATTTAATTTAGGATTCAATGTTTGTTAATATTTTTACAATATAGCTATTTTAAAATTATAAAACAAAACGATTAATTTGAAATCCTAAAAGACTCTATTTGAATGCAAAAAATGACTTATTTCTTTTCTCTTGAATTTTTCAGTATATTCAATGGCTAATAAAAATAGAACAGCTTGTAAAACTTTTAGAAAAGCAAAAATTTTCTGTTCCAAATTTGGAAGAATGTTTGAGAATTTTAGAGTTGCCTGACAGATTCATTTTACTATAAAGTTGACTGTGATGAAATATCTGATATATCTAAGGTTCTTTGTTTCATTTATTTCACTCCTACTTCTCCAGATAATCATTCAGGATTAATATGAAACATTTCATAACTGTATCTAAACATAATAATAACATTTAAATGTATAATACTTAATAATCAAATAATACCTAAATACTTATTATGTAATAATACTCATAAAGTACTTACTATGTGCCAGGGACCATGCTAAGCACTTGCACATATTAGTTCATTTAATCTCTTACAACCTTATGAAGTAATTATTATTATGTTTATTCCCGTTTTACAGATTAAAAAACTGAGTCAAAGAGAAATCTGGTTACTTGTTCAAGGTTATAGCTGTTAAGTGGCAGAGTTTGGATTTGAACTCAGCTATACTCTCGAGTCCACATGTCCAATCACCATGGGATGCCACCATGGTTGACTGTGATACAGGATTGTTGTTCATTTGTTTGTCTTGTGCCATTATATTATATGACTAGAGTTTTAAACTTGCTGTGTACATAACACCAAAATAACTAGCAAACCAAGAGTTTCAATTTTTTTAAAAAAATCCAGAAATACGGGGTCCTCTAGATCAGTGGTCCCAATCTTTTTGGCACCAGGGACCAGTCTCATGGAAGACAATCTTTCCACAGACCAGAGGTGCAAGGGGGAATGGTTTCAGGCTGATTCGAGCACATTACATTTATTACATTTGCAGTCACTCCCTAGTGCCTCAGCTCCACCTCCAATTATCGGGCATCAGATTCCCATGAGGAATAATGCAGCCTAGCTCCCTCGAATGTGCAGGTTACAGTAGGGTCCCCACTCCTGTGAGAATCGAATGCCACCACTGATCTGACAGGAGGTGGAGCTCAGGCAGTGATGCAAGCCATGGGGAGTGACTGTAAATACAGATGAAGCTTCACTCACTTGCCAGCAGCTCACTTCCTGCTGTGTGTCCTGGTTTCTAAAGGCCACAGACAGGTACCGGTCCATAGCCTGTGGGTTGGGGCAGCAGCTCAAGACCATTTTCTGTCCAGCTTGCCCATTTTGGTTAGAATCTCATATATACGGTTACTTACATAATATATAACACACACTCAGCAGTAAGACTATACAGTGCAACGCTTTAAAAATAAAGTAATTCTGGTCAATCAGGGATTAGACTTTTTCTTATTGGTCAGTGCATGTTTGACCTAATCAGAGATTCATAAACTCTGGCAAAAAAAAAAAAAAATTGTGGCTGAAAATGTTTCTCTTTACCAGCAGGTGTCACTGTTGCCTCTTTGCTGTGACTAGTGTGGCCTGAAGCTAAATGTGATGGAGAGAAAGAGAGCTTATTTTACTAAAATCTCTGTGAGACGCTGGGTACAAGCAACATTACTTTGGCATGGATGTGAAAAATCACACAAAAGGGGAGAGAGTCTGTCTTTTTATTTCTACAAGAAGCACAGTGGGTTTCAGGCAACCCGGTGTCCCTCTGACATCTCAGAAGCAGCGGTCCCTGGACAAAGGAGAGGAAAAGTGGAAGGCGCTCCTGTGTGAGCCACATAGATCCATTGCCATTCCATGCAGCCTGCAGGACAGTGGAGTCCACGGGGATAGAAAACAGAAAGCCAGGGCCACAGGGTGGTAGTGAACAAAACTTGTTTATGAGCACATGCGAGGCGCCCTGTTTTGCAGAGGCTGAAGGTCTTATAATAATGACAGGTAGCCAAGAGCAATGGAAATGAGGCTCCCCAGAGGCATTCTGAGCAGCTCTGCCGGACTCTGGGAATATAGAAGCAACCCAGACACAGCCCTGGACCCTGTGCTCCCCCTGAAGACAGCAGGAATGTGAAAGCTCTTCTGGCAAACCAGCAAGATGTGGCTATGGCCTCTGTACACCTTTACTCCCCAAAGTATCCTACTATTTCTTGAATTTAGATTTAAGATAGAGGCGAGCCTCTGAAAAATTGCCATTTGGCAAAAATTGCCATTATACTTGCTTTCCTTATTATTGGGACTAAAATCATCAATTATTTGAATTATTTTATAATCGATTAATAGGATATCTGTTCAATTACATTGCCTGCAGATGTATGTATTATATGGATTTTTAAAAATATCTGCTGCTCTAAAATGTTAACTTGGGTTCTAGTAAATTCTGTCACCTAGGGTAGTCAAGAAATATATTCTGCTTCAATTTGAAGATGCTGTTTTAGGGTTGATTATGGAAAAGTTTTCTAAGGCCAATCAATACACTTTTTAACTTGGTCCTGTGATTTCAGAAACTCATTTGGCAGAAAGACTTCATTCCTTGCATCTGAACGTGGGCTGTATCGTGGTCAGATTGGTTGATAGTAACAAGCCAGCTGAAAGGTGGCTTACACTTAAACTGATATCCAAAATTATATCTTGTGAAAAGCACTGATTCCTAAGTCACAAATAGTTTGGGACTAAATGTTGATACTTGCTTTGTGAAATGATTCTCTAACAGAATAAAAAATTCACTGTGATTGTCCTGCTCTGGCCTAGATCTTTCTCCTGAGTTTCAAGCCAATATATCCCAAATGCTTAAATAACATTATCACTGGGATGTCTCCAGGCACCCCAAACTCATAAAATGACCAGAATACCCGTTTAAAATTGGATTTCAGATAAAAAGAAAAGAATATTTTCTTAGTGTAAGTAGGTACAGTGCATAAATATTCCTACTTGAGACATACATAAACTAAACATTTATTCATTTTATAATTTAACCAGAAATTATAATTTAACCAGATGTCCTATATTTTATCTGACAACTTTACAAACTCAATATGTCCAAAGTAGAACCTTTCATCTTATTGAACCAAGCTGAGCTAATTCTCTTTCTCTGGAATTAGGATATGGAACCACCATTCACTCATTTGTCTTTCTTGCCCTTCAAACCTAATAACTCACTAAATTGTGACATATTTGTTAAATTACAACATTTCTTACAATGTAAACAACTCTGCCCAGTTTTCTCAACCTCTACTGAACCTCCTCCCAGCCCAGTTTAGTCACCAACATATCTTCTCTTTATTATTGCATGGGTCTATTTATTTCTCTACACCACAGCCACAGTGGCCTTCCCAATCTACAAACCTCAGCATTCATGAAAACCTCTACATCAAACCCCCAGATCCCTCTAGGGTGAGCAGTTGTTCTGATTTGCCTAGGAAGGTTCCAGTTTAGTACTGAAAATCCCACGTCTTGGGAAAGCACTCAGTCCCAGGCAAAGTAGGATGGTGGTTGCCATATTAAAGATAAAGTCCAAGTTCTTAGTTTGGTTTATGAGACCTTTTATGCCTTCTCTGCCCTCCTAATTACTTCATTAAGTTCCAGCCCTTGTTTCTTGCCTACTCACAATCTATATTCCAGTCATATTAGCTTTCTGCCAATTAAAATAAAATCTATTTAATCATTTGTGTCTCCAGGCTTTTGAAAGATATTCATCATCTGGCTTCCCCACCACCTCCCCTGCTCCCTGTCTACACCGCCATGCATCTGCCTGGCTCCCACATATTGTTTAGGTTGAAATTTAGGCATTGCTTCCTCCAGAAAGTCTTTCCTGAAAACTCAGTTTGCTTCAGAGCCTCTCTCATGAGCACCCAAAGCTCTTGGCACTTACGGTCATGTCATTTACTGTTCTTTATTATCATATTAATATATATTTGTCTTCTGCAATAAATTTTAAGTGTTTTTCCCCTTGCCATTAGACCTTGTTGCACCGTTTGTGTTCTCAGTGCCTGGCAATGTGTCTTGCATAGAGAAATGGATCAATATGAATCTTTTAAACCAAAGGGGCAATTGGATGACAGCCCACTGGATAGCTTTACCTGGCTGTCCCACAGATGGTTCAGTTTTAGCCCTGTCAACCTCAACTCCTCTGCTCCGGCATCAGCACCCCCTCTCTCAACTTCTCAACCTGCTGCTCTTTCTGGGTTCTTTCTCTTGATAAAGATAATGCATCTCTTGCCCTGCCCAAGACAGGCTTCTAACAGGCATGCCTTTCTTCATCTACCTGACTGTCTACCTCCAGGCAACCACTGTGTTCAGTCACCCCTCACTCTTCTGTGCCCCGAATTCGCTCACTTGTCTCCCACCACCCTGCCTCTCCCCGATCTGGGACAGTGTGCTAACAGCCTCCCACCTGGCATTTTACCTTTTATACTTTTGCCTTTTTAGACATCAGTATCCACCCTGTGTCTTTTGAAATTCCTGCTGACCTTCTCAACTTTATCATTCTTCATGTCTTCCTTTGCTGACCTCGCTCAGAAGCCTTCCTGGATTATCCATGCTGGGTCTGGTATGTTCCCATGGTACATGGAACATGCCTGCACATTTTCCATTTACAAAATTGTCATGGACTTGCCCCATGATGCTTTTCAGTTTCCTTCCCTCCAAGGTAAGTTCTCTGATGGCAAAGTCTGCAACTTAGAGTGCTCAGTAAATGTTTGCAGCATCAGTCAGTAGATGGTCCTTTAATATAGTGAATTCATTGCTTATCAAGAAACTAGTCACATATATGCAATGGGGAAGAAAGCAGAAACATTAATGGGGTTAAAAGAAACATCTATCATATTCTTTAGAATTATCAGACCTATTATTCTGATTCAAGTGGAAATAAAACTAGCCAGTCAACACTCACGTATTTACTAAAGTACAAAACACAATATTAATACAAAATTTTTGTGACTCTTTTTTCTACTGATTTAAAAGACAATTATATAAGTCAATAATTATATATCTGCTTTGATGGGCACACAGTATATAAAGATGTAATTTGTGACGACAATAGCATAAAGGGAGGTGGAACTATATAGAAGCAAAGTTTTTGTATACTGTAGAAATTTAAGTTATTTGTTTTCCAGGTGGCAGTTTAGGTACATGTGTTACTGAATTCAGAGGTTCATAATGGAGGTAAGAAACAGAGAAGTCAGACTGTAAGAAAACTAACCTAACATGGGGTTGAATGTGAATCTCCCCCTAGCTGTAGCAGTACCACTGATGTGGGTTTTGCTATGGAACAGAGAAGAAAACTTCTAAAGAGGAGAAATCCTCTTGTCCAAGGCTGATATTCTAATAGCCAAGCACAGCTAATGCTATAATAATATATTACATATAGGAGCCAAATTATTAATATAAATGACTTGCTATATTGCTTTCAACTATTGGAGATTTGTCTTATTAGAGTATTTTACCTGTTGTGCCAGTAGGTACATGGTTTTCACAGTCTTTATGGATTTTTAATTCAAGACATCAAAACTAAAGTCAAGAAGACATATCTAATACCAGAAGAAAAGCACAGTCAGACGTCTGGAAGATGAGTCAGGTTTCCACGTCACTGTCAAACGCTTAGGCTTTTTTGAAAAATGGGTAAAAACTTCACAGAGCATAATTTTCTCTACTTTGAACTTTTCCATGAACCCTATAAGACATGAAAACATCCTAAGATAACCAATATTATAATAAAGAAATTTTGTCTAAAGAGAAAAGGACATCTACATACTATGATGCTAAAAAATTAATAAATCTGGAAAAATATATGACATTTATCTCTTCAAAGAAAGAAATTTCAAATGAATTTTCTACAAGAATAAGAATTTTAAGAAAGATCTGCTTGCAAAAGATGCATTTGAAGCAAAATGACATAGGAAAGTTAAAAATAAATACATAAAAGAATATGTAAGAAAATTAATCACAGCAAGCCAATATAGAAATCGTTACAGTGGGTAAAATATAATTCTTGATAAAACCATTTATAGTAGGTAGAATAATGGCCCCCCAAAGACTCTTTCCTAATTCTGGAAACCTGTTAATGTGTTAAAGAGAAACTTTGAAAGTATGATTTAAGATGTAGAGATGCAGAGATTATTCTGGATGAGTTGGGTGGGTCCAGTAAAATCATAAAGATCCTTATGGAGGGAGGCAGTGGGGTCAGAGTTGAAGAAGCAGGTATAGTAATAGAAGCAGAGGCCAAGGTGGTGTGGACCATGAGTCCGGGAATGCAGGCAGTGTCTAAAAGCTGGGAAAAAACAAGCAAACAGATTTGCTTCTGGAGTCTCCAAGAAGATGGCAGCCTTCTTGACTCCTTGATTTTAATCCAGTGAAACTGATTTCAGACTTCTGACCTCCAGAATTGTGCTGTAATAAATTTGCATTATTTTAGCCTAATAATTTTGTGGTAATTTATTACAGCAACAGTAGAAAGCTAATACGGATTTTGGTACTTAGAAGTGGAATGCTGCTAAAACAAATACCAAAAATGTAGAAGTGCCTTTAGAATTGGGGAATGAGCAAGAACAGGAGAATTTTGCAGAGCATGGTTAAAAAGAAAAAAGCCTAGATTGCCTTAAACAATGATGTTAAAGTCTGCTGGAGAGGGTTCAGAGGAAGTAAGGCACAGGGCTCCATTGCCTTAGAAAATAACTGCATCATCATAAACAGACATTTAAAGGCATTGCTAGTGAGTGAGGATCAGAAGGAAAGGAAGATTGCATTATTGGAAATGAGAGGAAGGGATCCTTGCTACACAGTGGCAGAAAGCTTAGTGGAATTGTGTCCTTTAGTTACGTGGAAAGCAGAACTTATAGGAGTTGAACTTGCATATTTAGCTGAGGGATGTCCCAGCAAGGTGCTCAAGGTATGACCTGGTTTCTTCTTCTTGCTTACAGTAAAATGCAAAAGGAAAGAGATAAATTAAGGGAACAACTAGTAAGCAAAACAAAACCAACACTCGATGATTTGAAAAATTTTCAGTGTTTGCAGATTGCAAAAGATGCTCAAATTAGGAGATTCACAGTCAGAAAGTGTGCTCTGGAGAGGAAGCCAAGAGTGTGGCTAGACAGCCTTTGCTATTGCTCAGAAGTATCCAAAGGTCAGAGCATTCAGTCACATCAGGTCTTGTTAAAGAGTTAAGCCTGTGGGAGGCATGGATGCTCTCAGCCGTCTCACTGGAAGCCTAAAATGGAGATGGGGTTGTTCTTCTATGCCTCATTTTTAGGAGTTCTAATCACAAATGGGTGCTGGAGTTTGTCAAATGCTTTTTCCGCATCTATTGGAGATAGAATCATATCCTTTTTCACCTTTATTCTGTTAATATAGTGAACAGGATTGATCTTCAAAGGTTATTATAATATAACCTTTTGTTCCTGGGATGGACCCCATGGATGTATTTTTCCTTCTTCTAGATTGATTGATTCAATTTGCTAATATTTCATTAAGGATTTTCACTTATATGTTCTTGAGTAATAGTGATCTATAAATTTTCTTTGCTGGTA
This sequence comes from Mirza zaza, assembly GCA_008750895.1. Lineage (NCBI taxonomy): Eukaryota > Metazoa > Chordata > Mammalia > Primates > Cheirogaleidae > Mirza > Mirza zaza. Next base: position 39,854 of record VSMD01071491.1, on the reverse strand, counting down.
ATTTTTTTTTTTTTTTAGATTTTGATATCTGGATGATGTTGGCCTCATAAAATGAGTTGGAAGTGTTCTTTCTTCCTCTTTGACTTTCTGAGAGAATCTGTGTAAGGTTGGCATCATTTCTTCTTTAAATGTTTGATAGAATTTGCCAGTGAAACTATCTGGACCTGAAGGGTTTTTTTGTGGGATTTTGATAGCAAATTCAATCTCCTTAATAAAATTTTCTATTTGTTTAAATCAGGTTTTATTTTTCATGTGAGTTTTTAAATTTATTGACATAAAGTTATTCATACTAGACCCTTATTTTTCTTTTAATTACTATAGCAATGTGCTCTTTCATTCTTGATATTTGTAATTTTTATTTCTCTCTTTCGATTGATACTATTTATCAGTTTTATCAGGTCTTTTGAAAGACTTTTTCTGCCTTAAATCTTCTTAATTGTTATCTTTTTTCCTTTGTAATGGTTTCTGCTCTTACTTTATTATTTCATTTCTAACACTTACTTTAGGTTTAATAGGCTCTTCTGTTTCTAGCTTTGTAAGATACATTTAAATCATTGATTTTAAATTTATCTACTTTTCTAATATAAATATTTCCCACTTAGCACTACTTTAGCTGTGTCCCTCAATTTTGATATGCTGTACTTTTATTATTTTTCAGTTTAAAATATTTTCCAATGTCTCTTATGATTTCTTCTTTGATCAATGAATTTCAAATATTTGGGGCTTTTTTACATTTGTTGTTATTATTAATCTTTAATTTAGTTGCATTGTGGTCAGAGACCATACTCTGAAATCTTTTGAAACATATTGAAATGTTTGTAATGGACCAGCACATGGTCTATTTTGGTAAACATTTTGTGTTCTTTTGAAAAGATTCAATGTTCTGCCACTGGGAGTGTAAGACAAGGTTGGTAATACTGTTAAAATTTTCAATATCCATACAGATTTTTTTCAGGTTCTAGCAATTTCTGAGAAATTGATGTTAAGTTTAAATTTTTATTGTATATTGCCTATTCTCCTTTTAGTTCTTTCAATTTTTCCTCCCTGTATTTTGAAGCTCTGTTACTGAGGCATGTACATTTCTATTTGTGAAGTTCTTCTGATGCAATGACTCTTTTATCATTATGACATGTTTCTGTGTTTCTCCCATAACACTCTTTGTCTTGAAGACTACTTTGTCTGGCATTAACATAATCACACCAGCTTTCTTATTCTTAGCAGTGGCATAATATAACTTTTCCCATACTCCTTCCTTCCACCCACCTATGTCCATTCCAGTTATACATCTGAGGCCAGAGGGAATCCCCACCGTGCAATCTGAGGACCCACTGACAACAGTGGGCTAAGGCTCCACATGTACTCACTCCAACAGGGGCCATGATGCTTCCTATCCATGATATCAATATTACCCTGTCTTTTCCCAAAGGAGCCAACTGCTATTTCCAAAGGTGTCCATACAGCAGGAAAAGGGACTATCTGCACATTTCACCATCTGTTAGTTACACTGGACTGCAGGTCTTATGAGACATGACCCCTGACTGCACCTCACGTGGCCACTGTACCCTGAGATAGTCCTCTAGCCACATGAACCTCAGACACACATGGTGTCGTGCCCCTGTCTGGCATGTCCTTTGCATTCTTTCTGCTCTTTCTCTCAGGTTAGGAATAAATATGAGCTCACCCAAGTGTCCTTCCCTGGCCACCCTATTTAAGAGTCTTTCTTCCAATTATTCTTTACCACTGCATCTTGCTCATTTCCTTCACAGCACTAATACTAATTATGTATTATTCATATAAATACAAATATATATGTAATTTTAAAAATCGCTTTCTCCTCTCTTAGCTTTTAAGCCCCACAAGGACAGAGACCTTGTCTAGTCCATTAATAAACACTTAATGTCTTTTATGGGGGGCACATAAAAGTAGATGCTCAACACATTTTTTTTTTTTTTTTGAGACAGAGTCTCACTCTGTTGCCTGGGCTAGAGTGCCGTGGCGTCAGCCTAGCTCACAGCAACCTCAAACTCCTGGGCTCAAGCGATCCTCCTGCCTCAGCCTCCCAAGTAGCTGGGACTACAGGCACACGGCACTGTGCCCAGCTAATTTTTTCTACATATTTTTAGTTGGCCAATTAATTTGTTTCTGTTTTTAGTAGAGATAGGGTCTTGCTCTTGCTCAGGCTGGTCTCGAACTCCTGACCTAGAGCAATCCTCCCACCTTGGCCTCCCAGAGAGCTAGGATTACAGGCGTGAGCCACCACGCCCGGCCTCAACAAATAATTTTTGAATGTTATAAGGAAAAATATTTATTTATGTAATTTAAATAAGCATTATACCTATGGATTATATGCAGAAATGGAAAATCCCACTCTTTAGAAGCCTGTCCACAGTTACGGGTGGGAGAGGGAGGAAGTGTCTTTCTACCCAGACTCTCCACTGTCTTGATCACTTGGCCTCTGCGAGGTCCTTAACAGTACTTCCAGTCTCTCATCTCATCCTGCACTTTCTAGCCACAAGCCATATGCTACTAGTGGTTTTGCTCTACTGCATACACATAAAAATACATAGCTGTCCAATGTTTTTAATAGAATTGTGCAAAACTACACAGCCCCAGTTTCCCTTTATTTCTCTCTTTTCTATTTTAAGAAACTGTCAGGTGAGGGAGTGGTTTTTTTTTTTTTTTTTTTGCTTTTTTATCAGGTCTGCAAAAATCCCCTGGAAACTTCAATCCCATTGCCAGAGGCATATCACAAAATTAGGCTTGCCTGCCCCCTAGTGGCGAACCTCATCATTCCCGCAGTTGCAGACTATTTTGACACAGGCTTTTGATGACACTACTGACTACAAATGGCCCTGTCAGACCGTGTTTTAATCACCAAGCCATGCCCTTATCCTGTCTCTAATCTTCACCCTACATGAATAAGACTTTCTCTTTCCTCTTTATCAATGTTTGAATTTATTTGTTTATACTAAATATTTATAACCTTTATGGTGAATAAAGTGGAAATTTAAAAAAAATACCTTTTATAACAGCCTTGGCCTTTAGGGAGGTATTAGTCTATCCCATGAAACTATTATGCTAAAGGAGTTTTAAGGCTGAAAATAATAACAAAAGTCATAACACAGAAGGAACCATGTAAAACACTAAGTGATTTCTTATGCAATTTGGAAATATGAATAAGGGATCATTTTTATGGTTCAAATATTCTCTCTGACCTCTCACCAACCTACTTTCTAATATATAGTCATTCAAATGAAGATGTTAAATCAGGGAGTATGAAATAGGCATGCGGCGCCCCATTTTATAGATCTGAGTTTCCATAAAATTTTTGATCCTTGGCTCATTTTGACAAACATGAAAATCTCAGCGTCTTCCCTCTCTTCTACAGATTCATAACTATTAATACCATGTGGGAAGCATTTCCTTGAAGCTTTATCTTCTAAGGTCTGTATGACAAAATATTAATTTCTTTTTTCTTTTTAAAATGAAATAAGTTGGTTATTGCTTTGCTATCCCCCATATACATAACCCAAGACATATCACTCACTGATGATCATCGTCTTAACATTCTGGTTTCATTAGCAACAGGTGTCATCCCCCTTGCTGATCTCAGAAGATGCCATCAACGACTCTAAGCAAAATCTATGTTCATTCTTCGGTGTCATGAATGATTTACATCTCAAACTCTGATGTCTCTCTCAGAGTAACATGGTTCATTCTACATTTATTTTAATTTAATATATTGATCAGCAGGCACATGACCACAGACTTTATGATTCATGTACAATAGGGTGCCTGACCTCAGTGGCATTTCCATCAACACCGGGTTGGGGTCACTGATGAGTGAGGCTCAGGAGAAAGGATTGACAGCTGCCAATCCTCAGGAGAAAGGATTGACAGATTCGTATCGAGATAAGCAAATGTTTCAATTTCCAGTGGGCTAAAATGTATGCTTTCACCAGATTGTAATTTTGAAAACAAAATTCAGAAGTTTGCCTCAAGTAACACCTCTTCTCCACAGGTTTTTTTTTCCCATTTGCCATCTCCTGTCCAAAAGGATATCTCCCTGTTTTGAAAGCTTAGAATTTAACCAGTTGAGTTTAAAGAGCTGAAAATTTAAATTTTATTTAGTCACGGGCATGACTATCCATACAGAAATTTCATGTAAGTCAGGGGGTCAGTTTTTGAGAAGGCAAATGGTTCAAGTGCTCTAAAACTCAACTGGTTAAATTCTAAGCTTTCAAAATAGAGAAATATCTTGTTAAGTGGGGGTGGTGAGTGGAAAAAATAACTTTGTGGAAAAGAGGTGTTACTTAATGTAACTTTTTGAATTTTGTTTTCAAAATTGTAATCTGGTTAAAGCATAAATTTTAGCCCATTGAAAATTGAAAATGCTAGAGGTAGGTGAGGTCATTATCCATTATTAAAGTTATGTGTGTGTGTGTGTGTGTATGTAGTGTAGTGAATGTCAGTTGAAGGATCCGATGAAAGGGGGATAATTTGGAAAAGAAATCTGAGGCTAAGATAGAGGAAGATATATATTTCCAATGTGGACTGTAGCCCTTTACGCCTAATGTTATATAGCACAACCACAAGATGGGGGTACAACACAATCTTCCCTTGTCTCATGTTGGTGACAAGTAAAAAACTCAAAAAAACGCAGGTTTTATATCAAGGGGACTCTGTTTCTACCCCAATGAGAGCTTTCCACCCATTTTCCCTTAGAACTTAATGGTAACTTTGACCCTACATTCAGTGCAGAAAATATGCTCATCAGAGAAAGCATGTACTTACGAAAATCACTTGCTTTTTAAAACAATTTGGACAATATGACAACCAAAATTTGCTTCCTGGTTTTACCCCAGGTCCAGATTGTAATTCTGGCCTCACCCTGTTCTGGAGGAAGAAGCCCTGGTGTCCCTGGTAGGGATTCTCGTAGTATCCAACTTAGTCGTGGTATCAGACAGTTTTACTGTCTTCCTTCTTTCTTTCCTGCTTTATTTTTGCATGAATTTCTCATTTTTTTTATATTTGTGTTTAATCTAAGAGTTTTGTAGAATATTGAATTTAAGTGTTTTATAATATGATGTAACCATTTTTTAAATTTCTGTAGCTTCCTAGAGTTAACCCTATATTGACATCTATGAAAAACTTTTAGAATATCCATATGTATGTGTTATATCTTATATATTTCATATCTATCTTTATATATATGAAATAGAAATAACCATGTATCTATAGTTTTATCTACATGGATATCAGGTATTTCTGATTTCATGTAAAGGAAGTCAATATTTAAACACACACTCAATTCTCATGTAAGATTACATCATCAATTCATACAGATACATTTGCCTATATATAGGTACATATGATAAACTGCATGTTCACATATACATATATATATATATATATATATATATAGTTACATGCTATGGATAAAGATGTGTGTGTATGTGCACATGCATGTAGGTGGTGATTTTATCCATGTGTTTATAGATAAACCTCTACAGCAAACTCCGCATTTCTCCAACATTCTGCTCGAGATTTCTGACTGGGTGTCACATGGGCATCTCAAAGTCAACACATATCCCCACCCTCAACCTTCTTCCTATATTGCCTGCCTCAGTGAGTGGTCCTAAAGGCATGCACTTGCCCAGGGACACCTTCCTATCCTTCACCCTGACCCTACGATCAAGCACTAAATCTTGTGGGTTATCTTCCAAATATTTCTCAAGCCTGTCTCTTGTCTTCATAGAAACTTCCATAGAGTAGGTCTCTACTGGTCCCCTGGCCTCCTTTCAGTCCACCCCAACACGGCATCAGCCTCATCTATCTCAAGTGCAAATCTGGCCATGTCTCTACCCTAGTTTGGCCTTTCAGTGCAACCCCACCCCATTACCTCGAATATAAATTCCAGGCACTCATTAAGGCCTACAAAACTCCAAACTACTGAGCCAAGCAAGTATTGTTATTCCTTTAGCCCCTGCTTAAACTGTTTTTTTTCACCAAAAAAAAAACCACTGTGATGAATTTCATCTTAGAATTATATTCAACTTTGAGATCTATATTAATGTTAACTAAAAGCAATCATATATATACATGCATATATGTTCATTGTGTATACATCAATATAAATGTGGATATTTAATAACCAAATCTATGTTAATATAGCCATAAAGCCTGATTCCTACTTGACCTGGCAATAATTTGACATTACCAAAAATGCTCATTCATGTATCCACCAAATGTTTACTGAGTTCTCACTATATGATAGGCTCTTGAGAGACATTATTAAATAAAAAAGGAGGAAATTCTTGCCTTGGTAAAGCTTAAATTTCAGTATATAGAATATTTATTTATTTTATTTTAAAAATCTATTTGTGAATCCTTTAATTATTGAGACACTGAATAGATCTCACTAAACTTTTATCATAGCATGAAATGGAAGCTCGCAATGTTTACTTAAATCTGAAATTGTATTACTAAACAAACAATTTGATCCCAAGGTAAATTTTCCCTGTTTCTAATCTTGTATTTTCAAGAAATGTTAAGCAATTGCTTGCATATATTAAAATATAATATTCTCAGTATTCATGAGCTAAGGAGATCCTTTACTTGCATATTGTATCACATAGAATTAGATTAAGTAGGGTGTACTAGAAAACAAAAGTAATTGTGACCTAAAAAAGATATTTTATTTTTCTGCTATGTGACAAGGAGTCTGGTGGCAGCGGGCTCTCTGGGGCTGATACAGCAGCTCTGTTGTTCCTCAGATGTATTTGGACTGAAGAACCCTGTACACAGTCCAAGGCGAGCCATTTCTCTTAGGAGATAAAAAGGAAGCCGTAATAAAACAATTCCCTCAAACCTTGGAATTAAACCTTGCGAGTGTTATAGGGCCAACTTCTGGGCCCTGGGAATTGGCTTGAAATATTTGCACATCATTTGGCTCTAGCGCCATGGATTATAGAATCATACTTAATCAGTTGGCCTTTGACAATGGTGGCCATATTTTGGTGACTTTGTGGTCTGAGAACATTTCCTTTCCTTTGAGCACTATTAAAGGAAAATAAACAACATAGTTAAGAGCATGGACTCTAGTTTTTTAGTGCTACACTTTATCAAGATTTTTTCCATTCATACTGATTCTTCCATATAGTTTGTAACCTTCTATACTCAGCCAACCTGGAAGAAAAGAATAAAGTCAGGACGGGGCACATGCACCACACGTTTTTGCATTTCTGTGATCTCCCAGCACAAGCTCCTACGTGATCTTGCCTTGCTTCTACCCCAGCTTTTTCACATTCTTCTCCTACTTCCATCACCTTTCTCTTGAGATTCCTGGAATGGGCCCATATACTTCAGTACTGAAGAAATAAATAACCCTCAGAGAAAAGATGTGCAGGTACTGCTGGGAGTCCTCAAACAAGATAGCTGTGTCCTCACACTGCAGTGGAGTCTACCACTGGTAAGCCTCACTCATGCACACAGATTCCAATCCAAGCTCCAGAGGAGGAACTGCAATAGTTTTAATCTATAATGGTGTTATAATTTCATTGTTTTCTCCAGTGATTGGGCTAGTAGAGACCTGAGGGCAGTATTATGGAGGTCTGCCACATGGGGCCACATATGCAATATTTTGCTTTTATTAATAAATTAAAGGGGACAGAATTGTCCTGCATGGCTCTTTGTCCATTTTCTGTCCACTTTCTTCAGCATGGAAAGCAGATATGAAGCCAGCAATCATCTTTTATCAATAAAGTTGATACAGATAAAGAAAGTCTAAGCATCTTTCAAACTTACAGCCCTGGTCACCACCGGAGCCTCTGAATTCATATCACTAAGTGCTTCTGTCCACACTTGTTATGTGAGTGGGTGACCTGAATGTATTCCTAACTGATAATTCAATATCTGACTCTCAAGAACTGTAGAAGGAAAGGAGAAAATAGAAGGTTGAATTATTAAAAAGAAATTTCAGAACGTAAGGGCAGAGGTCTACAGATTGAAAAAGGTCATTGATTTCCCAAAATAATGAAGAAAACTAAACCTTACCAAGGCAGATCCCTGGAAATTTCAGAACACCAAATGTATTCTCTTTAAAAAAAAAAAAACCCTAAAGGTTAACATAGAGAAAAACCAAAATTAGTCATATGTAAAACATTGGGAATTGTAACGGTATTGGACTCGTTTACAACAGCACTGAAGCTGGAATGTAATGAGTCATGCCTTTGACTTCTGGAGGAAATGGTTTCTATTATAGAAATCCATACTCAACCCACCTGGAAAAAAAAAAGAGTAAAGTTAGAACAAAATTCTTTTTTTCTATATTCACTGTCTTGTAATTTTTACTTCTTATGCATCTTTCTCGGCAAACTCCAGGGAAAGAAAGAATATTCTCCGCCAAAGCAAGAGAGTGTGTAGAGAGAGAAACCACAGGATTCAAGTAACAGAGTGTTTGACACAAAGATGGAGAAACAAAAGCAATTCACCAAGATGGTAATGAAGAAAAGTCCCCAGATGAGAGCCACTCAACAGATAAAGAACAGTTTCTTCCATATGGGGAGCAGAAAAAGAGAAGACTCCAAGAGGGCTGTCCCCAAAGAGAAAATAAATGGTTTTTGGCCAGAGGAGCTTTCCTGTTCTTATGAGTTTTGAGAAAAGTCCATTGTATTAATAGCACACACACAGTCAATTTGGCAAACAAAAAATAAAATAAAATAAGGCACTGATTAATTACAGGAAAACCAAAAGTTGTGCAAAGAATTATAACCATTGCACAATGTGGCTCATGTGTGACCAATATTTATAAGCCATAATAATAGAAACCATAAACATTGACCTAATAAATAATTGTGATATAGGTAGTTTGGGAAAATAGGAGGAAAAGTTGTAGAGAGCTAAATTCTCATCTATTATAGTAAGAATCCATAGATATCTAAAATTTAAAAACAAAGAGATAGAATTAAGAAACTTTTTCGAAAACATGAGTGAAATTCCTGACAAAAGCTAAAAGATTTTAAAGCAAGGGGTAAAAACGGACAGGAAAGGGGATTTCTGCTTTTCCTTATAAATCAGATAGGAAATTTTAACATTAAAGAGCATGCACATGTTTTACTTTGATACAAATTAAACTAAAATATTTATCTATAAATAATTGAGGATAGCATTAAAACAGATCTTTTCTAGTTGCCAAAAGGGAACTCTAAAAGCAAAATTGACTGTTGAATGAAGATTTGTTTTTAAGATCTGGCTTTCTAGCTATTTGTTTCCATGGTTTTTTAGCAAATATTTTCCTACAGTCTGAAACAGGCCTGCTAAAACTCACTACAAAAACTAGGTGCTTTGGAACATTAAAAAGGTTTCTGACAGGAGAATTTAAGCATCTTCAGAGAAGAATGTACTGGGAAAAACAACCTTAAAAATTTAGCAATCTGTACAATGTTTTCAGTCGCCTCATGTACTTTCCTCCTTTGAAATACAAAATTATAACCTCGCAAAGAACAAAACACTTTAAAAAGTGACAATCTTCACTTTTTTCTATGTTATTAATAATTTGATAATAATTCTATAAATCCTATGAGACATCTATGAAATAGCATTTTTCTTGGGAAAGGCTTTTCCTGGAAATAGAGGTATGTTATCGGACTATAACGATAATTTGTACTTTCTACAGTATAATAAAATTGAAATTATGATTTTATGATTGACCTTATGTTCATATTTTAAAATAAAATTATATTTTTAAAAAGGGATTGAATCTGTGTGTGTGTGATGAATATATATGTGAGCAAGCAAAATAATTTCTAACATTGTTCTGTCTTTTAAGTTTAAGGAAATGGAAGAGCCCTAGATAAACTTACCAGTGTCATGGTATCACGTAAGCCAGGATTATTCTTACAGAAAGTTTTTGCTTTGAATCAACTTATGTATTCTCCCTCCCTCCCTTCCCCCGTCTCTTCCTCTTTCCTTCCTTTCATCCCCATGCAAAATCAAATGTGAACTCTGGAGAGAGGGTATGTTCAATAACAGGTTCATGCAATAAGCAACCATATTGATTATCTCAGTTAAGCACCTTAATAATGACTGGGTTGATAATCCTGGTTATAACTCTCTTGGGTAAAGCAATTACTTGTTCAAAGGAACCCTTATAAGGGTACATCACAATAAGCCAGTTTTCTCCTATACATAATCCTACTTAAAACCTTTCTATCTTTGTATGAGTTATTCCGTCATCTGGGAGTTTTCATTCTAGTCTACTTAGCAAATCTGAACCATCTTTTAAACTTGGCTTTGAATCAACTCTTCTAATATTAGATAGTCTTTGTTAACAATCTCCACTCCCAGACTCTCTATATTAACCAACCATCTCTCTTGCTCTGTAAAATGCTCACACACACATAGTGCAGGCTTCTAGGATGTTCTTCAGCACTATGGCTGGCTTTCCCATCAAATCAACGTGTGCTCTTTAAGAGTCACTTCAAAGCACTTGTACCAGTGGCTTGGGTTTTTGTAATCATACAGTTTAATTAAAGCTTACACAAACCAAGAAAATGTGCATGGGCAAAAGATATATTTCTCTGAAAACTAATTTGAATGCTCTTTTGAGAAAACTCAATGTTAAGTCTTCAAAAGCACAAAAAATGTGCAAAACCTAAATAGGCAAAACGAGTGTAAAATTTTTTAGAAAACAGTGAAAAATCTAGAAGGATGGGGATCTCTGGGGCTCCATTGAGTCTTTTAATATTGACACATAATTGTACATATTTATGAGTATGCTGTGATATTTCAATACATGTATATGATGTATGATAATTGAATTAGAGTAATTAGCAAATTCATCACCTAAAACATTTATCATTTCTTTGTGTTAGGAACATTCAAAATTCTAGTTCTAGTGTTCGATAGCACTGTCAGGTGACTATAATAAACAACAATTCACAGCAGTCTTTTGGGGTTCACTGCTCTATATGTACATTGAAACTGAAAATCATATTACATTATAAACATGGTTTACACAAGAAAGAGGCTTCAGATTTCCAATCTGTGGGCTGAGACACACAAAGAGGTTTGGCTCTTCTGCCAAGGATTGACAGAAAAATTTTAAAAAGTTTATATTTTTAAAAAATGCTTAAGGTTTGTATGTATTCTTTTCTTTGACTACCTACTTCAACTAAACTTTTTCATTAACCAATTATCCATAACATCTGATCAAAACAAACAAACAAAAAAAGGCTTCCATCATAATCACTTTCTCCTCTGAAGTACTATTGCTCGTTGGCAAGCGTGGTGGTCTGAACGTTTGGGTCCCCCCAGAATTCATATGTTGAAACTCAATCTCCAATGTGATGGTACTAAGAGGTGGGCCTTTGAGAGGTGGTTAGGTCATGAGGAATCTCCCCACATGATTGCTCTCATAAAAGATGCCAGAGTGAGCTCGTTCACTCTCTTCACCAAGTGAGGCTGCACCAAGAAGGTGCCATCTTAGGAGCAGAGAGCTGGGCCTTGCAGGCACTGAATCTTGGACTTCCCTACCTCTAGCACTGTAAGAAATAGTTATATTATCTTTTACCATCTCACTGAGCTATAAATATGTCTACATATCTGCATATATTTTTCTTGCTATTTGACAACCACCTAAAACGTAGGAAATGCAATTTCCATTTTTGTATATTCAGTGCCTCACGGAGTGTCTGGTACTTAGTAAAGACTAAATAAAAGTTGGTTGAATTGAATTAATAAGTAAAGCCAGAAACTGTTTTATCTAAAAGTCCTAATATCTATCCAGATCAATATCGTGACTTATAATTCGCAGACTTCTCTGTCTTAAACCAATGGCTGGAATAGAAGCACAGATACATCAATCATTTTTTAATTTAAAAAATGGCTACATGGTTGCACAATTACTTATTGACTGGGGCATTATTTACAAAGAGACATGCTTACACAACAAGCACCTGCTTTTGGAAATTTTCATCATAGCCTGTCCTCAGCATGTCTCCCGCACGAAAGTTCAGCGAGGAAGTAACCTCACAGTCATTTACGTGCTTTTTAATGAATTTGGTCTGCATGAAAGATGAGTCAGAATAACAATTCATTTCTAGTAAGGGAGGGCCTTTTAAGCCGATATTCTTCAAACATTGTACTCCTCCCCGCACTAAACACTTTAATCCTATAATAACAGCCTGAAATATACATAAAGATTCTTCAGAACAGCTTGCACTTTTAACAAGTTTTATTCAGCTAAAAGAGCTCTTTATTCCCACCCAGAAGAAAAATCAATAAAAAGTCGTATGTGAAAACTTAATCAATATCACTGGTAATTTAACCTTGAAGATCTACATGGTCTTCTCTGACTCTATAATGAAATCTGATTTTTATTTCCAGGATTTGTTGCTTAATAAAGTCATCTAAACATTGTCAAGTATATTTGTTCTGTCATGTGGTCTTAACGTCAGTCTTTGATGTTTCTGTGCTACCCATGGATGTCAAGATTTCTATAACAGATGGTGGAGTTTCACACTTCCAGTTTCTCAATATAACTGGAGCAGATATCTGGGTAACATGCAGCCATAATTTACTAAAAGTACAGTCACCTTCTTGTGTTGTTTTCCTTGAGAAATTTAAAAATACACATAAGTACAAATAACATATCAAATATCCATGAACCTACCAACCAGTATTGAAAGCTGTTAACATTTTGACGTTAACATTTGATTCAAATCTCTTTTTTTAGGAAGAAAGTATAATAAAGCATTAGGAATAAAATTAAAGTCCCTTTTGCTCTCTATTCCTTTCTGCTCCAAAGATATCCTTTTTCTTGAATTTAATGTATATTTTTAGTCTATTAAAAAATTATATATACATATTTGCTCCAGGAACATAAAAGAACATTGATTTGTAGATTTCTTTATTAATATGAATGCGTTTTTAGAATATTCACATAGTATATTTTTAGTATACTCACCTATGCAACTATCACCACAATCAATTTTAGAATATTTTTATCACCACCCCAAAAACCTACAACTTTCAACCTTCCCATCCTCCCAGCCCTTGGCAACCACTAACCTTTTTGTCTCTATAGATTTGCCTATTCTAGACATTTCATATACATGGAATCATACAATATATAGTCTTTTGTGACTGAAAACTTTTACTCAACATAAAGTTTTCAAGATTCATTCATGTTGTAGCACGTGTCAGTACTTCAGTCCTTTTTATCATCAAATAATATTCCATTGGATGGGTATACCATATTTTGTCCATCTATTCATTAGTTGATGAACATTTGGGTTGTTTTCTGCCTTCTTGGCCATTATGAATAATGCTACTTTGAACATTCATGTACAAGATTTTGTGCGAACATATGTTTTCATTTCACTCTTGGGTATATATCTAGGAATAGAATTGCTGAGTCAAATGATAACTCTATGTTTAAACTTTTGGGGAACTGTCAGACTGTTTTAAAAAGTGTCTACACCATTTCACATTTCCATAAGCAGTGTATAATGTTTCTAATTTCTCCACATCCTAATCAACATTTATTACTTGAATTTTTTGTCACATCCATCATAGTGGATATTAAGTAATATCTTGATGTGGTTTTGATTTTGTATTTCCTCAATGACTAATAATGTTGAGCATCTTTTCAAGTGTTTATTAGCCATTTGTATATTTACTTTGGAGAAATAGCTATTCAGATCTGATACCCATTTTTTAATTGGGTTATTTGTCTTTTTAATATTAAGTTATATGAGTTCTTCATATGCTCTTGATACAAATCCTTTATCAGATATAAAATTTGCAAATATTGTTTCAATTAATTTTGTTCTATTCATATTTTTATAATTATAAATTAGTTATAATAAACATGAGTAAGCCTGTTATGAATCTTAAGTGTATTGTTCAATTAATATATAAAGATTTTAAGATATAAACACTGGTGTGTGCATATATAGATACATATATGTATATACACACATTTATATATGTATACATAAAATATACACATATATCCTGCCAACATAATGTATTGATGGATTTGATTTCCTAATATTTGTGTAAATATTTTGAGTCTATTTTCATAAAGACTATTGGTCTGACATTTCCTTTTTTAATAAAATCTTTGAGGTTTTTTTTTTTTTTTTTTTTTGCTGAAGAGTTTGTGAAGGACTAGTATAAATTCTTTTTTTAAATGATTGAGAGAATTCAACAGTGAAGTCATCTGGGCCTGATATTTTTCTCTGGGAAGGCTTTTAATTATGAAGTATTTTGTATTGGATGCTGGACTTAGTGTGTTTTATACTTCGGAGTTCTAAGTTCTGCTACCTTCCTGTGAAGAATGTTGGACTCTGTTTTAAAAGATACCTGTGAACCAGTTGATGATTTGGAGGCTTAGTTTTAAGTTTCATTCAGTAGGTTTCAAATAGCCTATACTCTAGGACTAGCCTGGTCCCACCACCAAAGCCGGTCCCCCTGTGCCTTTATTGAGTGCCGGGGGTATGCAGCAAGGGCTTTCCACTGGGGGGAGGGGGCTGGAACTTGAAGTTCTCTCATCCTTTGTGAGCTTTGAGGCTTGTTCATCTTAAAACTCCCTGGCCGATTCAGAGTTTCCTACACACTCAAAACGTAATATTCATTCAGCCTCAAAGGGAGCCCCGAGCTAGTTCCAGAGCTCTTATTCCAGGCAGCTCCTTCCTCTCTGTTACTCTGCCCCACAGATTCCAGATGTTCACCTTTCCCACCCTCATCTCTGTCGCCTCATCTCAGGGAGACCACCGTTCTCTCCTCTCGGTCCCCTTCTGCAATGTCGTCCAGAAAGTCTCTCTGAGAATAAAGTGTGGCTCACCTCATTTCTTCCCCTTATCTCAGAGAGCACAGTTCCAAGCGGCCTGTTGTCTGGTACCGGGGCACAATTGCCTCATTTATTTCATCTGGGTCTCTATTTGTTTACGGTGAGAAGGTAAGTTCACTTCCAGTTATCTTACTGTGCCAGAAGCAGAAATCTCCATGTACCTTCCAGATTAACATGAATGCTAGCCTTCATCCAACTACCCAAGGGAAGCCCCATTTTTCTCCCCTTGGATCCTCTTTTTGTGATAGTTTGGGGGTCAGTACTGACTTCTGTCACCTGAGATAAGAAGAACAGGAGATGTGCCCAATGCCTGGAAGACTCGCATGCCCTGTGCTGGCTGTCATCCCCGAGATTGTCCCCTCATACCCTTCCAGAACAGGAGTCTCAGCATCAGGGACCCATCTCCACCTGGGACGGAGACTTTTTATTTTTTATTTTTTACCACCCCATATCTGTAGTATGAAATTATCTTTAGCAATAATCATAAAGTATATTTTGCACATGAATTAAAACTTTCATTTACCAAATAAAAATATTACCCCTTTAGCGAGCCCCTCTGTCTTGCACAGTTTCAAATCCAAATAAACACTCCAATGGGAATAACTCGATAATTAAAAACAAAGTCCAAGAGATCACATGGATTGAAAGAATTTGAATAAGATATATTCTGTTTTTCTTTCTTTGTCTTCTTAATCATTGTACTATCGTTGCTTATTTCTAATTTACTGCTGAGACACAAGAATGAGTAATACCATGAAGGTTGGTGACACAAACTGCTCCTAAAGCAAACTCAAGCTTTTTCAAACCATTAAAAAATTACTCTTGAAAAGATCCTATATAGCTAATTCTGCACATGTAGAGGGCTGGCTGGATAACTGAGAGCTCTCTTGTTTAAATTCCATGTAAAGCACAGTGTTCATTAAAGGAATGATAATAAAATGGTGGTTATCAGGGGCTGGAGGGAGGGGAAGATGCTGTCCAAGGCACACGAAGTTTAGTTAGACAGGAGAAATGAGTTCTGCAGATCTATTATATAGCATGGTGAGTATAATTAGTAATAAAGTATAGCATAATTGAAAATTGCTATGAGAGTAGAATTGAAATGTTCTCATTACAAAAATGAAAAGTATGTGAGGTGATGGATATGTTCACCAGCTTGATTCCATCATTCCACAATGTATGCATACATCAAAACATCACATCGTATGCCATAAATATATTCAATTTGTTATTTGTCAATTAAAATAAATAAATAAATAAAAACAATCTTGGAAATCTTTTTAAAATTATAAACCCAGAAGGAGCTGATTTTTTTTTTCCACAAAGGAGCATTTTATCACTGACATTTTTTTTAGAACTGCAGACACATGGTGATAATATAAAGCAGACTAATGTTTAGCTGTTTTTATTATTGTTGCTAAAACTGTCTACAGGCAATGCACTCCTTATTGTCTGAACTCTGGATGGACCGATTCCATCACCCACCTGTGGGATTTCAGCAGCCCCTCTCTGAAGAAGCGTTGTGATGGCTGACAACACAGTTTGAACCCAAGCAGTCCTATCTAGTTCCTGCACATGTCTGGGACCACTTTGGTGTCTGTGGCTTTCCACTTCCCTCAGTCCAGCAGAGGTTCTTACGGTGTCAGGGGTGGAGGAAGAGAACATCTCCATCACTTCCCTGCTAAAGTAGGCTAGGCTCTTGTTGTCTCACTTCTTAAGTGACATAGCTCCCTTGATTACACATACCACCCGACACACATGGCTGGATGAGAAGGGGTCTGGCCAGCTGGACATATTTTACATCTATAGTCAAAGTGTTTGGGGTATTCATTTTTTGGTACTAAATTGTCCTTTTAGTATCAGTGATACATTGTAGAACAAGTTGGAAATTTTCTAGCTCTCTGTTCTTTCAAACAAATTAAATACAGAAACTCATCTCTTTGAAGTGTTTATAGACCTCTCTAATAAAACCCTCTGGACTGGCACCTTTTGGTGAAATAATATTTGACTAGGTTCTTTAAATTAAATAAGAATACTCTTAGCTTTTATAAAAATTACACATGATACTTATAAAGAGTTCAATTAATGCAGAAAAGGCAAAGATGGCAAAGATGAAAGTAAAACACTCAAATCTTGTCACCTGCGAATGATCATTTAACATTTTGACTTTCATAAAGATTACATTATATTTTTAATTAAAAAATATTAGATGTAATTTATCCACACATGATGATTGGGCTTTCACACTCGTGTGAGATGTGCCTCTCTTAAACCTTGTTATGACGTCAGCACATCACCCATCTGATATGAACAAAAAGATTCTTCTAAAATTAAGAGAAGATACAAAACAAAATACTGAGAGTGTGGAGTCATCATGTCTCATTAAATACGAAATATAATTTTAGACAATATCTGCTACCTGCAGGGCTAGATGAATGCATTAGCAACTTCACTCTTCTTCCTATTTTCAAGTATTTATATTCTGTAACCATAATTCCCAAAGTTGTTTAGTATATTTGCCTTATATATAGATTAATTCAACACTCATCACGGGTGCAGGGTCTTCCTTTGTAAGTTCTTTATTTTACTTTATCTCTGGATTTTTGTCATTGTCATCAAGTCCCTTGCTAAAGAGGGCTCACACTGTATTTTGCGGGCAGGCCTGAATGTTTCCTTTCTGCTGGAAAGGAAGGTCAGCTTCGTGAGTGTGCAAAGTGTGCATTAGGTAGAATCTCCCACTGAGACAGACTCTGTGCATGAGCTAAAGTCCCACCATCTTGAAATTCTTAATTTTTTTTTTAACCAGGGGCCCTTTGTTGTCATTTTGCTTTGGGCCCCACAAATTATAGCTGGTTTTGATTGAAAGGTGTTTATTTGGACATGAAAGTTCTCAGTCACTCTCTTTATAAGAACATAGTAACAAATGTCTTCTAGTAGTTGACATCATCGTAGAGGAGCTGTAGGCCAGTCTGATGTCTTTCCCTCCTTAGGTTATTTGATATGGCCACTTGGATGCCTAAAGAAATCCTTTTTTTATCTCTGGAGTGCAACCGCTTAACCAGAATATTTCTCTGTGTTAAGCTTCCTACATTCCAGATTTTTTGGAACACAGTATGCTCCTGCCTCAATCTGCAGGCTTGTTTCAGAGGATTATTCTTGTATAATATAGTTAGGTATTTTTTTAGACAGTGAAGAGGCTGACCCGGACCTCCATATGTTCTTTATTAGGCTGCTCTCTCCTGGGACCTCAAACTTCTATCTGCAGCAGTGAAGGGAGGCTCCAACCCTCTTCCTCCAGGAGCAAGGAGGGAGATCTCTTCAGAAAGCAAAACAAAACCCTGACCCCAAATCCCTCTCCAACTAATTTATGGTAAAATTCCTTGAAAAGCTGTCTATTATTACTGATCTCGGCTTTGAGGCGGTGGTGGCTTCCTGCTGCTGCTAATCCCCTGGCTCAACAATACCCATCTGTCATTGCAACGCTTTCCTCACACGTGGAACCAATTTCTTGCACTCTGTTGCCCCCAACCCTGTTTTAAATAATTAAAGTGGTTTCTCTTTCCTTGGTTCACTCAAGACTGATGGAGATACGTAGGTGAATATTTTAGCAACAGCCATTAGATTGCACTTATTATTTGTATTGTTTAAATACTTGTATTATATCTTTTCTGATTTTTGTGTCTGTCTGGCCTATCAGTTGCTATAGACTTGGAGTTTTCTACAGTATTGAGGACTTCACTCGTTTTTCCTGATAGTTCTGTAATTTAAAAAATATTTGACTTATTATTTATTAATATATAGTATGCAAAGCATACAAGATGAAAATGGTTATATTTTTCAAGCTGGAACTCAAGGTCAAGTTCTTCTCAATGAATTGACGAGCACTTGCAAGCTTAAGTAGCCTGAGGGCTCCAGTGGGGAAAAGTGCAATTTCAGTCTGCACATTTCTTTTCTGCGTCTAATATTTTTCTTTCTCTGGTTTCTTCTGATAAAGTTTGTTTTTTCTTCCAAACATTGCTCAAAGTTTCTGGTTCTCTAGTTTCACACTTTTTTCCCAGCAAGGTGATAGATGTATTCTTTTTCATAGTGTGTGTTTATACGTGTATATGTGTGTGTATTTGACACACGCACACAGATATTTCCATTTCAGTGGAATGAATAAAATCACTTTATGGACTTTTCCTTCCTGGGCCTGTTTTTATGGTATTTAAATCATCAGTTTAAAAGCATTTACTGCTAACATCATCAAGTCTTTGACTTTACAGAAGTAATTCTTTGATAAGTTTTTAAGTTCTTAATAGTTATTTTTATAAGTTTTCTATTTTTTCTACATAAATCTGAACCTGTATCAAGATTTTCAAATCTATTAGCACTATTTTATTCTAATTCTGATTAAATTTTTTAAATGTAAAACTCTTCCTTAGGTAAATTTCTCTATGTATTTTTATGCATAGCTAAAGAGAGCCAGTGGTTTATTAAGTTCATTGCCACTTTTATTCTTCTAAAAATAAATAATTTAAAATTAAATTTTATAAAATATACATTTGTATTTTTAAACACATTAATAAAACATGGTTATGTTTCATGTGAAAAAATACATGATACTTAAGGAAAAAGTTGACACCCCTCTCTCATTCCACTTTTTATTGCCCTGAGATAATGCTAACAGCCTGGTGTTATGTATTTCAAGCCTCTTCTGCATGCTGGTTTGAACACAAAAACACACATGCAGGGTTTTGTTGTTTGCTTGTTGTTTTTCATTAAAAAGTGTTTACTATACACATTAATTTTTTAACTTCCAGTTTTCAATACTAAGATATGTTAGACAACCCTTTAAGTTAGTGTGCATAGATTGACTTTATTCTGTTCAGTAGCTGCATAGTATTCTATTGTGTGGACACATCATTAAGCATTCAATCTTTCCACTATTGAGGGACAAGTAGATTTCCAATTTTCGAAAATGGAGGACATTATTATGTTAAGTGAAGTAAGCCAGGAACAGAAAGTTAAACACCACATGTTCTCACTCATATGTGGAAGCTAAAAAAGTCGATCTCATAGAAGTAAAAAGTAGAACAGAGGATACTACAGAATGGATAGGGTAGGGGGTAAGGGAGAGATAGAAATTTGTTGAATGATACAAAAGTACAACTAGACAGGAGGAATAAGTTCTAGTGTTTTATAACCACGGTAGGATAACTATTGTTAACAATAACATATTATATAGTTTCAAATAGATAGAAGGAGGATGTTAAACATTCCCAATACAAAGAAATCATAAATGTTTCAGATGGTGGATATGCTAATGGCCCTGATCTGATCACAGTACATTATATATATTGAAACATCACTGTACACACTGTGAATATATAATTATTGTCAATGAAAAAAAATTAAAATTGAATCTCCATTTTTGAATACCACAATTTTTCAGTACAGTTTTTCAATGTGATTTTAATTCTAGATTATAGATTTCCTCTAAAATATTTCTAAGAGTGTGCATTTTTCACATTAATATTTATTACCAGGTTATTTTAGTGGCAATTTAAACTTTATCCAGCAGTATAAAATAATGACCATTTCCTCACATCTCCTTCAGCAGTGAATATTATAAGTAATTTTTAATTGGCATCAGTCTTATGAGTGGAAAGGTTATCTGGATATTTTAATATACATTTATGTGATTACTAATGATGTTGACCTTTTAAAATATGTTTGTAGGACCCATCACATTTCCTTCTTTATCAATGCCCTGGTCACATCCATTTATTCCTTGGGTTGTTGGATATTTTGTAGGCACTGTATATTTAGCATAATAACCCACTATGTCATAGTCGTTTATTCATTTGACTAATAGTCATTGAGTGCTTACTGCTTACCAAGCACTTTTGAAGGTAGAGAGTAAGTGATAAACAAAGAATAGAATAGTGCCCATGAAGCTTACATTCCACTGGAAGAGACAAGAGATAAGTAAACTAAAGTAATATAATTTCAGGTGGTGTCAAGTGCAATGAGGAAGTATAAGGGTAGATAGAAAATGACACAGATTGGTGGGGCAGGGGGTGGGGGTGCGGGTAGGGATGTTCACATATGGTGACCAAGC
Organism: Mirza zaza; assembly: GCA_008750895.1. Taxonomy (NCBI): domain Eukaryota; kingdom Metazoa; phylum Chordata; class Mammalia; order Primates; family Cheirogaleidae; genus Mirza; species Mirza zaza. The sequence continues at coordinate 18,894 of VSMD01071491.1, read as the reverse complement.
AGGCCCTGGAGAAAACACTTGAAAAAATTTCCAGATGACATGAAGGAGAAAGTCATGGTGAAGTCTGAGGACAGTGTATTCCAGGCAAAGGGTGGAGCCAGTGCTAAGAAATAAGCTCGATGTGGTGGAAGAACAGCAAGAAAGTCGGTGTAGCTGATGCACGGCCTTTGAAGTGGGCTTGACAGAGGATGAAACTGGGAGCTCTGGGAGAGCCAGGTCAGGGAGGGCCTTCTAATGTTCAGCTTTGTTTTATTATACAGTGGTAGGGAGAGAATATAACAGAGAGAGTCAAAAGTGAGCTGAGGGTTCAGTTATACAGGCAGCGTAGGAATCTAGGAGCAAGATTACGGCAGTTGGACAAGGGTAACAGCGTGAGGAATGGCAATAAGTGAGTATCTAGGGAAATATTTTGAAAATAGGGCAACATAGCTTTTCTGATGGTCAGATGTAGGATGTGAGGTTTCAGCAGGAATCAAAGGTGATTCTCCAGCTCTATATAGGATAATATGAGAAGTGCTAGATCACCATTGTTTTTTTGTGGCTGAGTAGAACTTCATGGTATACATATACCACATTTTATTAATCCACTCATGTATTGATGGGTACTTGGGTTGTTTCCACATCTTTGCAATTGTGAATTGTGCAGCTATAAACATTCAAGTGCAGGTGTCTTTTTCATAGAGTGACTTTTGTTCTTTTGGGTAGATGCCCAGTAATGGGATTGCTGGGTCAAATGGTAGATCTACTTGTATCGCTTTACGGTATCTCCATATTGCTTTCCACAGAGGTTGAACTATTTTGCAGTCCCACCAGCAGTGTAGCAGTGTTCCTATCTCTCCACATCCACACCAACATTTATTGTTTTGGGACTTGTTAATGAAGGCCATTCTCACTGGAGAAAAGTGATATTTCATTGTAGTTTTGATTTGCATTTCCCTGATGATTAGAGATGTTGAGCATTTTTTCATATGTGTGTTGGCCATTCTTCTGTCTTCTTTTGAAAAGTTTCTGTTCATGTCCTTGTCCTACTTTTTGATAGAGTTGTTTGGTTTCCCTTGCTGATTTTCCTGAATTCTAACTAGATCAATTCTTAAGTGCACTTATAGTACTAATATTCATCAGGTGTCAGGCAGATGGGAGGAGGTTGCGGGAATGGGTATATTCACACCTAATGGGTGTGGTGCACACCATCTGGGGGATGGACATGCTTGAAGCTCTGACTCGGGTGGGGCAAAGGCAATATATGTAACCTAAACATTTGTACCCCCATAATATGCTGAAATAAAAATAAATAAATAAATAATAATACTAAAAAAACTTTCTTATAGGTTTATTGAGGCCCAGCATCCAATGTTATATTCCTATTTCTATCCTCAATACTGATTGTTCTGTCTGGCTCTTGGAAGATAGTTAATACATGCTTGTTAAACAAGCATATGTCTGTTATCACCATAATGCATATGTGGAAAAGTCATTAAACCTTGCATGAAGTGCTGGAATAAAAATTTAAAAAGTGGTTAAAACTCAGCAGTTTGGGCCTGAACAAAAGTTTGGTATTATTTACCAAAATGAGAAGCACTAGCATGGCGGGGCAGGAGTTAGGGGGCAGTCTTAAGGATGAACATCCATCCAGAGTCCTCTCTTAGAAGTGCTGAGATTGAAATGCCTGTTAGGGAGAGGCTGGTTGGTAGTTGGGGAGATGACTTTGACTCTCAGGGGAGCAGTGATGATGCATTCTAAGGGATAACTGAAAATGTTTTCTCTCTTTCCTTTTCTTTTCTTTTTTTTTCCCTTTTTTTATTTTGACTACCAAATTTTACCTATGATTTGTCCCATCTATTTTGACATTTAAAAAAATTAACATTTCACATTACATGCTTGCACATGTTCAATATACTTGCAGTTATTTCATATATGTCAGTTCTGCCTCCTCAGTAAAATTTTTCGGGGCCAGGTTTCCTGTTATATCTTTTCTTCTGGTTTTTTCCCCCCAAGCACGTAAGTTTTCAACAATCTCCTGTGAGTTGCATTGTATTCCTCAATGGACATTGCTACAAAGCAGGTCTGAGAGAATCAGACTAAAGTTGCAAGAAGATTTTCCAGGAGGAAGTTGAGAATGAATAAGTTTTTTAAACACAAAAAAGAATTTTACTTGAATTAATGATGTAATTCCTTTTATAATCATCTCTCCCAATTTTCCTATTTATACCCTATGAGACAGCCAGACTGCACATTTGCCCCAGCTTTCGTCTCCTCCCTCTGCACCTTTTCAAGGTCTGTACCTTTACACAGTCACCTTGAGCTGGGCTCAAATCCCTGTTGCACTCTCTTATAGCTGCATGGCCTTAGACAACACAACTTAATCTTGCAAAGCCTTTGTTTCCTTATCTGATAAATGGGATTGAAAGTGAGATCTATCACATAGAACTTCTGGAAAGATCAAGTGTCATTAATAATGCAAAGTACCCATACTCTTGCCGTCCTTTAAGGCAGCGTTTATCAGATAGTAGACAACAACTCATTGGGTTGGGGAACAAGCTTTATGGGTTCCAACCAGGATTTTTGGTTAAGTGGTGTATAATAGAGTAGAATACATAACAAAGTATATAGCCCATTATACCGGAAGACATTATTTGTGAAATTTTTATGTTAGGTCTATATGAATGTGTGTTCTCCCCTGTGACATGAAATACAAAGGAATAAAAGTGTTTGAAAAACACTGAGTTAACATGAGTTTAAATTGCAGGTCCTACATGAAACCATTCCAGATTATGTCACTCAGAAATGAACTCTCATCTTCCGACATTCTCGAACTCATCTTATGCCACATTCTAGGACGTATTAGAGCTGTTTTTTTAAATATCTCATTTTTACATTGGAACCTCTTTGAGCACCTAGGGCTCACATTGTTCATCTCTGAATACTTGGCAGGGCTCTTACCATATTTGCACAATGTGAATGCTAAATATATATTTTGCTAATAGATACTAAGTTTTACCCATATTTAATTCTGGAGGTAACAAATTGACAAGGGATGCCTGGAAAAGAATCTGCGAGGCAAATATGCAAAAATATACCTCAATAAGAGAGAAAAAAACCCCACATATATCATCTATTTATTTGTTTCAATGAAAAATCCCTATCCACATTTATAAAATATTTTTCAACTTTTCAAAAGGGGATTTTGTTATTGGATGAAGCATTTCTCTCTTAATCTACATAGGACAGAACTTCCTAAACTGAGTTTTATAGGTAAGCTTTAGGACTATATAACCTCTTCAATTATACGTAAAATCTTTGTGTGCATGTATGTGTGTGTGTGTGTGTGCGTGTGTGTTGTGGAGTGTGAGATTCTAAAAGTTTATATTCTCTAAGGAGTTATCCCATGATCCAGGAAACCACAAAGTAAGTCTCTGATACGCATCTTTCAGTTAAAAAATAAAAATGTTCCAACTTTCTGCACTTCTCCTTAGCCTCAGTCCTCTTTCCTCTTATCTTAAAAAACATCCAGCTAGCGTTAATGATTCAGATTCTCTCCTAGTCCAAAGGGCACCTTCTGCTATTAAAATGCGTGAGGAGGAAGGCACTGGGGCTCTTCCAGGCCATTAGGAAATCAGTTAGCCCCCATCTCCTGTGGCCTGCCCCTTTAGTAATCTCTCATTGGCTTTCCACAGCAATAAATCACCTACCTGCTCAGCAACTCGGCAGTTCTGGGAATATGTGGTCATCATGCTCGTTGGCCCTCTCTGGTGCTACAGAGATCTGATAGGTGGTGCATAGTCTCACTGAAGTTCCGTTTGCTTTTGGTCTTCCAGCTGGATGAGGAAGAGCACCAGAAGCCACTACAATGAATGGTTATATGAGACCCCCCACATGATGGGTTCCCTGGGCAGGGGTGCAAGGGTAGCTGCACCCGGAACAATTGGGAGGAAAGTCCAACCCATGTTTAAGTGGAATTTAATGTCTGCACTTTTTATCTGCAGCACTGCCTTCGAAGGCTCCCCTGTCAGTGGGACTTCTTCCAGCACACTCCCCAGAATAAGCTGCAATCGATGGGTAGTAGTCCGGGCAGTGTAAACACCGTGGCTATTTAAACAGCTACTTCCCTTCACCTTGAAGCTCACCCTCTCTCCTTCATACTAATTTCCACCATTAAAATCAACCTTGCTTTCCAGAGGTAAGATACCAGAGCCCCAGGGAACCTGACCTAAGAAGGTTTAAAAACCAAGTGAAGATTTCCAGCCAGCCAAGAAGTATACAGACACATTACCCTCTAATTTCTCTGGGGTAAAGTGTGCTACCTTTGTAAGAAAATGCTCTGGTTCCATTTCTGTAATTCTCCAAACCTACCCTTTTCCAGCCTGCAAGTCATCAGCTTTGAGGAAAGTGGTCCAGGTTGTATGCTAATTCAAGAAAGCCGCATTCTCCCAGCAGCAAGTAGCTGGAGGAAGGCATGCATCATTCTGGGTGGTTAAAGAAATAGATTCCTGGGTTTTTTCCCCCCTTCAGCATGGGATCTAAAAGCCTAAAACATTAATCTCTGCAAATGCCACTCCCCCTCTGCCTTAATTGAGCACTTATCTTCTAGACAAACTGTTTAGTGGGGCAATCAAATCACTTAAAAGGTGACTGTTTTGGAGAAGAGACTCAGGACAGCAGTAATCTCTACTGTCCATTATCTGCTGAAAGTGCAGTTTGCTATTCTTGGCTGAGTTTGTATTTCCCCGCACTTGGTGTTATGCTTCATACTGTTTCACATTCAGCAGCAGCAGCAGCCTTGGGAACATCTGAACTTGGCCACTTTCTTCTCTGCCTTCCCTAATAACTCCCTTGCTTCTGGATAAGCAGGATATTAATTCTCCACATGGTTCCTATGAATCAGAAACACAACAGGTGGTATTCATTTGCCAGTGGACTCCCCATGACCAACAGTTGGTTTCCAAAGTAGTGTTTGCCAGTAACCCTGACTTTCATACAGACAGGAAAGGAAGTTCACATTCCCAGCCCTGGTCACAGTCCCTGGCAGAAAGAGGAGTCCTGTCTCTCTTCCCTGCAGGAGGCTATTCTAATCAGTCGCCACGTAGTCTTACGCAGTGAGCTTATTAAACTTCCATCTGACCTAGAAATATTAGCAATACTGGTGAAATAATGAAGGAAGAACTTGTGCAGATACCTCATCTTCCCATTTACCAGTTCGTCCTGCTCACTTGCAAATGGGCCTCTTGACTTCTCTGTAGAGGTAGTTATGACAGATGCTTTGCCCACTGATTTCATCGTGTCCACAACTCCAGTTTACTTAAAGCACCCCAAGGAGTCTAAAGACCGCAATATCCTTTAACACTGCGGTCCCCAACCCGCAGGCCATGGACCAATACCCTTCCGTAGCCTGTTAGGAATCAGGCCACACAGCAGGAGGTGAGCAGTGGGCAGGTGAGGAAAGCTCCATCTGTATTTACAGCAGTTCCCCATTGCTCGCATCACCGCCTGAGTTCTGCCTCCTGTTAGATCTGCAGTGCATTAGATTCTCATAGGAACAAGAACCGTACTGGAAACTGCTCATGCGAGGGATCTAGATTGCACGATCCTTATGAGAATCTAGTGCCTGATGATCTCAGGTGGAGTGGAGGCAGTGATGCTAGAGCTGGGGGAGAAGCCTCAAATACAGATTATCATTAGCAGAGAGGTTTGACTGCACAATGAATGTAACACACCTGAATCATCCCGAAACTGTTTCCCCCACCCCCAGGCCCAGTCTATGGAACAATTGTCTGCCATGAAACTGGTCCCTGGTGCCAAAAAATGTTGGAGACCACTGGTGTAAAACACTTTTTTAAAAGAGAAATCATGCATTTGAAAGACTGAGGATATACCTTCACAATAAGAATAAAACAAGAAGTGTCAAAGTGAAAATGTCAGAGATATCAACCGTCAAACTTCGTACTTAAGGAAATTGGACATTTCATACGTAATGACCTAACAGTTTGCAACTTTTCTCTGTCTCTTCATACCTCCACTTCCTTCACCCAATCCTCATTCTTTGCAGGTAACTCTTCATCCTATTCCAGGACCCACTTTCTCTTGGTTCTCCTGCTGCTCTCTCTCTGGTCTCTCCTTCTTGGTTTCCTTTGCTTTGTTTCTCTTTATCTTCCAGGTGTCTAAACTTTGGAGTGCCCCATGATTCTGTCCTTGGGCCTCTTCTCTGTCCATAGACACCTCCTGTAAGCTCAGTGAGGCCTGTGGTTTTAAAAACCACCTCTATCTGCACCTTCAGACTGTACCCCTTCCTGAATTTGAGGTCCACATATGCACGTGCTTGCTCATTATCTCCATTTTGGATGTCTAATAAGCATTTTCAACCTAACAAGTGAGTCCAAAATTAAGCTCCTAATTCTCTCGCCCTGTAAGTCTGCTCTTCCCACATTTTTTATCATCTTAGTAGATTGCAATGCCATCCTTCTGATTTCTTAAGAGAAAAAAACTCAGGGTCATCATGATTCATACCCTCCTGTCTGCACATTTCCAATCCATTAGAAAATCATCCTCTGACATCAAAATATACCCAAAATGTGTCCACTCACTTCTTACACATGCACCCAGCACTTGGAACAGTACATGTCACATTGAAAGGGCTCCATGACTGTCTGCTGAATACTAAATGGACTATGGCTTAAGACCACGTAGAAATAGCTAACTTATAATTTTATAATTTAAAAAATTATAAGTGATGTGACATCATCAGACCCTTCACAAAGATTATTGTGGATGCAGAGAGGTGAGAGAACCGCATGGTGGGTTTAGTTACTATATTACTGACTCTTCCCCACAGCAATCTTACAACCTGCTGAATTCGCATGTGTTTCTCAGCAAAGCAACAGTTCAATACCTTCAGAGTTGTTTATGCAGAGTTTAAACTTCCAATGTGAATCTAAAAATGCTAAACATCAGCTGGGTGGTACTTTTGCAGTTGATGTTCTTCCATTATCGAGTACCATTTATTTAAAAAAAAAAACATTAATTCAGATATACTGGCAGAAGTCCTATAGGAAGTATAGAAAATTTCAATTGTGGAGTTATACTTACAAAATTTCAACTTTAAAAAAAAAATTTGACTACCTAGAGAAATTCCACGTATTTAAATATTTATTTATTCAGTCTTTAGAACCCACTTCATTCCACACACTCAGTTCTTCAAATCATTGATCTAATTCTGAGTAGCACTGACACCCATAAAGGAGAGTTCTGTGTGCTTTCCACATGAGCCTGGAGCATATTTTACTTGGATAGAACAGATAATCACAAAAGTTACTTTTATTGCCCTGTGCAACATTAAATGGTTTTGTCTCTAATTCAGAAAATGATTTCGGTCTGTCTTTCCTGGTAGATTTTTCCCAGTTTAACCAGGTTTACCTTTTCAGTGGTTACTTCATTAATGAGTTTTATAAATCTAAATTACAGGTGTATTGTGTGTTTGTATGAGACACATGCATTTAAGTGGCTTGTAATGTGGCCATATATAGAATGTACCTGGTTGTATTGCCTTTGTTTATTTGTAAATATTGTTTTTGTTGATGTATAAGGCAGAGGAAAAGTGCACAGATAATAGATGTAAAAATCCAATGGCTTTTTAAGAAAGTAAACCATAAACACATGTACTCGGCAACCCAATCAAGAAATAAAACAGGGCCAGACACGGTGGCTCACATCTATAATCCTAGCACTCTGGGATGCCAAGGCAAGAGGATAGCTTAAGGTCAGGAATTTGAGAACAACATGAGCAACAGTGACAGCCCTTCTCTACTAAAAATTAGAAGAAGAAAAAATTAGCCAGGCAACTAAAAATATAAAAAATTAGCTGGGCATGGTGGCACGGGCCTGTAGTCCCAGCTACTTGGGAGGTTGAGGCAGCCTTGCTTGAGCCCAGGAGTTTGAGGTTGCTGTGAGCTAGGCTGACACAATGGCACTCTACTCTGCCTCAAAATAAAAAAAAAAAAAAAAAAGAAAAGAAAAGAAATGGAATATCACTAGCTCCTCACACCAAAGACTTCCTAGTCCCTTTTCCTGATACTCACAGTTCTCCCCACAAAAGGGAATCTCTCTTCTGGTTTTAATTATCATAGATTAATTTTGCTCATTTTCAAAATATATAAAAATGGAACCATACTGTATTTGTTCTGTTTCTGGTTTCTTTTCTCAACATGTTTGTCTGATTCACCCAGGCGTGGGAATACCAGTAGTGTATTCGTCTTATGTAGTCCATTATATGAGTATCCCACTATTTACCTGTCCATTTTACTACTCATGGACCTTTGAGTTGTTTCCTTTTGGGGATTATTATAAATATTTTTATAAATTTCTCTTTTTGTATATGTGAAAACATATATAAGAGTGCAATTGCTGGGGCGTAGGGTCTACTTATGTTGAGCCTTTGTAGGTACTACTATACTAAAAGGTACTAATCAAGTTATACTTCCATGAACAGAGTGTAAGAATTCCTGTTGTTGCATATTGTCACCAACACATGGTAATGGCAGGTTGTTCAATTACAGCCATTCTGCTTGGCGTATAGTGGGATTTTATTTTAGTTTTAACTTACATTTTCCCAATGACGGATGATATTGCATAACCCTTCCTATGTTTATTAGTCTTTTGTATATCCTTTTACTTTTTGTGAAGTGACTGTTCAAATCTTTGTGTCCATATTTTGTCTGGATTATTTGTGCATTTCTTAAGTAGAAGTGTTTTAAATATTATGAATATGATGAGTTCCTTATCATTGAAACTACATTCACATGTCACTTAACCATGAGGATACATTCTGAGAAATGCATCATTAGGTGATTTTGCTATAGTGTGAACATCACAGCATATACTTACATAAACCTAGATGGGGTAGCCTACTACACACCTAGGCTATATGGTATAGCCTGTTACTCCTAGTCTACAGGCGGGTACAACATGTGACTGTACTAAAAACTGTAGGCAATTGTAACACAACGGTAAGTATTCGTGTATCTAAACATAACTCAACATAGAAAAGATACAGTAAAAATATGTTATTATAATCTTATAGGGTCACTATGATATATATGACTGAAATGTCATTCTGCAAGATATGCAGATATCTTCTTGCTGTGGTTTGTCTTTTCATTCTAAATAGTATTTGAAGATGAGGAAAAAATTTGAATTTATTGATCTTTTCTTTTATGATTAGTGCTTTTGGTGTCTTATTTGAACATCTTTGCCTATATCAGGGTCATGAAAATATTCTCCCATAATGGAAGGCTTACATTATGTCTTTCACAAGGAAGTCAGTCTTCAGTCAATCCAATATTGAATAGTAGATTTCTGAGCATGTTGTATATATGAGTCAAGTCTCTCTTGGTTAATACTTTGTAGGGTAGGACATCTGAAGGTGAAAGACTTAAATATTACATGCAGATATGTCTACAGATACCAAAACATCTGTTCAATTTAGGGGAAAATAATTTATAAATTTAATGGTTTAGTATCATGTTGACCAAATAGATGAATGATATTTTGACATTTTTACTAAAATGACTCAATTGCCAGTTTGCTTTTGGCATTATGTAAACACAGAAAAGGGACTGAACTTGAGACTCTACTTAGAAAAGAATGATCTTGAAATTGGCTTCTTGCCCAGACAAAATTACTCCCAAGATACACCTGTTAACAAAATTGGCTTGATTTCCTTAGTCACCTCTTATTATGATTATAAATTAATCATTTTCCTAGCAGGGGGCTGAATTGGGTCTAAGTTTCCTCTGACTCTAATATCCAATGACTCCCTGTTACTCTGCTATTCCAGGCATATCAGTTGATTAATACGAAAATTAAAATATAAATCGGTTGAAAGTGACCACAGGCCACAAAAGATAATTTTAGATTCTGTAACTGAGGAAAGATTATTTTTAAGGTCCTTTTGGTTCTAAGAGTTTATATGTATATGTGCATACATGCATAAAAACACATGTACAAATATATATACTTATATCTTTATATAAATATATCTTTGTGTATATATGCATATTTAAAAATATAACCTTAAGAATTATATATTAACAATTATAAAGATTTCTGTGAAAGAATCACATTGCTTTCTTATTTATTACTACTGAATTTACCATTACTAAAGTAACCTAAGATTTCATAAAATCTAGGAAGTAACTATTTACGGTTCTATCACTCAGGTATTACCAATATTGTCATTTAAGGGTTATTTCTTTTTACTTTTCAAAATGCTTAATAGAGAAACATGTTTAGTGGGAAAAATCTCTACAAATATTTTTTTTCTGTTATCACATTTTGTGAAAATTGGGAGATAGTAGTGGGGTGGTTTAATAATATAGCTCATAAAACAAACTAAAATTCACTCTGCTAAACTTTGGGGGTAGGAGTGGAGCATCTCAGAGAGATTGGGAGTTGTTCTCTAGAACAATTGATACTGAGGACAAAGACAAGTGATGTGACTGGCAACCAGGCTAGTCAGGCCAGGTATTTAGAGATGCTGTGGACAGAACAACAACAGTGTCTTCAGACATGGTGCAAATCAAAGTCGCGAGCAGATGACAACTCCTAGAACGAAGCAGGTTCTTGTTTGGGCAACTCATGTAACAGCTCGGTAACAATAAGGATCTATTTAGTCAATAGCTGTCAAGGCTTCTCCTGGGAGTCTCTATGCTAGATAGAGGGCTATTTAGTTGCAGAATTGCTAGATTAGTTAAAATATTATCAATAGTCCATATTTTAACTCTTATGACTGAATTGCCCTGACAGCATTCTTAATATCAATTATTTTAGAACGAGGAGTCCTAAATATTTGGGAATAAACTTGGCATGAATCTCTCCATCCCTGACCCCTAATTTTCTATTCTTGGTCCTGAAGCAGCCAACTCAGACAACGGAGGCCACTTTTTCCAGGGATGGAAGTTACATGGGATGTCTCTGACTTCTCTTGCACTACGTATGTGCCCCACTTTGCCCATTCCCAGGTTTGAAATTTATGATTTCAACCATCTCAGGCTGGCAGCAACACAGCAACAAACAAGGTACAGTTTAAAAAGCTGGAGCAACCCTTTCTTCTCGTAAGGGATTTGTTATCCACTTGCACTTTCCACCTTACTAGCCTCCTATAAGCCTCTACCTTATAAGCCTCCACCTTATTAGCCTCCTTCCTTTCCATCTATATTAGCCTCCTGCCCTTGCAAATATTGCCTTGGTCAATCAGAAGCAGGCCTGTTTCTTACTGGTCCATTTCCCCCAAGGGTAGTGTCTCTGCAGTCTTATGTCTTATATGTCTTATTGACATATTTTCTCCTAAGATTCATTTAGAGAAGTGCATTATAGGGTCTAATATAGTATAGAGTAAACGTGCAAGGACTGGCATAAACCTAACCAGGTCTGGAATCCTCACTTCAGCTTTTATAGACAGAGACCTTGGGGAAGTCACTTCACTTCTCTGTGCTTCAACATCCTCTGAAAACTGGAGATGACAATAACACCCACCTCACAGGGTGGCTGCGAGGATTAAATAAGTTAGCTATGCCAGGCTCACAGTAGATGTGAACTATCCTTGATTTTGACTCAACTACTCTTTCTTACTTAGGGATATAGTTATTGACAGTCAATAAAGGCCTGGTCTTGCTGATCAATGAATGCAAAATTACCCCTGATCCACTGATGTGGATCTACATACATATCATTTGAACACTAAGTAGTTAATATGACTTTTGCTCTTACTCAGTTAGAAAAACCCTAAAACACCACTGAAGCACCTATACAATAGCTGAAACGAAGGAAAATCAAAATCCACATACAATCCTGTATTCAAAAACAATCATAATTAATATTTTAGTGTCTAGAAGTACTATACAGGCTTATTCCTATACATACTTATTCCTATACATTAGTCATGATAATTAAGGTTTGCTGTTACAACAGACAGAGTCTGAAATCTGAGGCTTATTACAGTGGCAGTTTATGTCTGGATGCCTCAACATCTCATGTGGATCCGGCAACCCTTTGCCATCTGGTCCTGCCTTCTGGAACATGTCGCCTGTAGTGTATAATTTCAGAAGTGAGAAGTGAAGCAGCATATATTGAAGGTACATTTGGAGCTGAGAGGCAATGAATTGGTAGAGTAGTCACCAGGGCCAAGAGGTCTTCTTTGCAAAATGTTTTCTTACTGATTTAATTTTTCCCTGGTTATAGGATTGTTTAGGTTTTCCATTTCTTTTTGAGTCAGTGCTTTCAGTTTAAATCTTTTCTATGGATTTTTCTATTTTACCTAAATCTTCATATTTTAGGCATAAATTCATCATAATATCCTTTTATGATATTTTTTAGTGCCCAAGGGATCTACAGTGATACTGGTACTTGTGCTTTCTCTCATTTTTTCTTTGTTTTTTTAACTCAGCCTCATCAAAGTGTTATCAGTTTCACTAGACTTTTCCAGTGGTGGGTTATATTGCTCCTTTCTGTTGTATATTTGTTTTTATTTTATTAATATCTGTTCCTAACATTATTGCTTACTTTTCTCCACTCTTATTAGTTTATTCTTCTATTATTTTCCAACGTTTGAGTTGAATACTTGGCTTATTCATCTGCAACCTTTCTTCATTTCTAACACATTTTAAGAATATACATTTCTCCAAGTGATGCTTTGGCAGTATTCATTTTAATCTTTCTGATATTTTTGTTTGTTTTGTTTTGTTTAGATATGTCTGTTGTAAAACAAACAAACATATGGTTGGATTTTATTTTGTTTTGTTTTGATCTAGACTGATAATAGTCAGTCAAGTAATCCATTGTTCATATAAATGAACAACTACTAATATGTTGGGGTCAAATTCACCATCTTATTTTGCATTTTCTATTTGTCCTGCCTCTTTGGGACATTTTCTTCTTTCTTGACTTCTTTTGGGCTTTTTATTTTTGGCATTTCATATTTTTCTACTGCTTATTTGGAAATTGTATATTCTGTTTTTATTCTTTACTTTGTACTTTGGAAAATCTTATCAAAATCTAATGTTAATTAATACTTTTATTCTTATGTTGAACAATACATAGAGATTTAAAACAATTTAAATCTATTTGTCCTCTCTCATTTTTATAAACTTTTGTCAATATTTTAATTAGACATTTTTAAATACTCAACAGTTTGCTTTTTTATTTTTACAGTTAAATTCATTTAGAATCACCCACATATTCCTCACTTCCTCTACTTTTTATCCCTTTTGTGATAGAATGAAAGAATTCAGATCTTTCATCTAAAATCAGTTTCTTTTGCCTAAAGTACATTTTTTTTTTTTTTAGACAAAGTCTTGCTCTGTTGCCCGGGCTAGAGTGCCATGACATCAACTAGTTCACAGCAACCTCGAACTTCTGGGCTCAGTTGACCCTCCTGCCTCAGCCTCCTGAGTAGCTGGGACTACAGACATGCACCACCACACCTGGCTAATTTTTTCTAATTTTAGTTGTCTGACTAATTTCTTTTTTTAAAATTTTTAGTAGAGACGGGGGATGGGGAGCGGGGTTCTCACTCTTGCTTAGGCTGGTCTCGAACTGTGGACCTCAAGTGATCCTCCCGCCTCAGCCTCACAGAGTTCTAAGATTACAGGCGTGAACCACCACACCTGGCCTGAAGTACATGTTTTAAAATTTCTTTTAGTGCTGGTGGTGAACTCTCTCAATTTTTATTTGACTTAAAATATCTTTATTTCATCAGTCTTAAAAGATATTTTGTTTGTTTGTTTTTATTTCGGCATATTATGGGGGTACAGATTTTAAGGTTTCAATAAATGCCCATTCTTCCCCTCCCCCCACAAGTCTGAGTCTCCATCATGACCATCCCCTAAAAGATATTTTTAATTGATATACGATCCTGTCTTGCAAGTTATATTCTTTATGTACATTGAAGATATTATTAAACAAACCTCTAAATTTTATTATTTATCTTTAGAAATCAACTGTCAGTGTAACTGTGGCTTTTTTGAGGATAATCTACCTCTATTCTCTGACTGCTTTTAAACTTTCCTCTTTCCCTTTGATTTTCTGCAGTTTCTCTATAATTTGTCTAGCTACTGATTTTTTTTATTAATATAAGTCCTGCCTGAGATTCATTTGATTTGTAGGATCTGTGCACTGCAGCCCTTTTATCATCTCTCAGAAACTCTTAGCTATCATCCTTTTAAGTATTGATTTTGTCTCATTTTTTCTGTCCTTTCCTCCTGGGACTGTGATTACACATGTGTTACATATTCCTGTTTTGCACTATATCACTAATGCTCTTTTATGTAACTTCAGTTTTTTCATCTCTCAGTGACTTCAGTTCAGATATTTCTTTTGACCTGTCAATCTATTCATCAATTCTGTCTTCACCTTGTCTAATCTGCTATTGAATGGATCCTCACTTATTACCTCTGTCCCATTTAATTTTTTTCTCCTTCTTGAATTCTGGCTCTATAGATATTAACAATCCTCACTCTACCTTCTATGACTCTTATTCTCTTCTATATTAGCCCTACTTTCGGCTTTTTGTGTGCTATACTCTGGATAATTTATCTTCTAGTTTAGTCATTCTCTCTTTTGGTGCATCTAATTTGCTGTTAAAGCCATCTTTTAAAAACATTAGGTTAATTTTCTTTTTAATTTCTAGAAATTTTATCTAGATTTTTTCAAATATGCAATAATGCATTTTTCATAGTTTTCTGTTTTTGCAGATATCTTTAAGCTTATCTAGCATTTCTTTATACATAGCCGGGTTATTCTACAGTCTTTGTTTGTAATGGTGCCAATGCATGAAGTCTTTTAGGGTATTTTGTTGTGTTTGATTTTGCTGGGTTTGCTCATGAGGACTAATTTTGTTGGGTGTTTGGCCATATCTGTGGTTGTGTGCTACATTGCATGTGAAAATCATTTGCAGAAATTAATTAAAACATATAGCAAAGGGACTTCCCTCCAGAAAGCACATGCTTGTGCTTTTCCAAGACACTTATGGTCCTTATAATTTGACCACCTTAAACCAAATCCAAAGCTTTATATTACCTGCATAACCAAAAAATTAGAAACCAGTATGAAATTTCCCACTGGCTTTGCCCTTTTTTTGCCCTCAGCCTTGAGTGCATGGCCATTTGGAGATGCAGGGGTTATTTGGAGGTTATTTAGGGAGAAAGAGTGTGCAGGGAGTTGGACTGCAGAGATTTTCCTATAGCATGCCCTATGTTGTACAGGCTCTGGGATTTCTTTATAGTCCCTGTTCATCAAGACCATCAAAAATAAGATTCTAATACACCAAGATTACCAAACCTTCAAGACAAAAAAGTGACTTCCATGCTTCCTTAACTTTGGGGGTATTTATTTATTTAGAACTTTTAATAATATAACTTAAAAGTTCACCAAATCTTTTTAGTACCTTTTGACAACTAATTGAAGTAGCAGAAAGCTCTATGAAATATGTTCCTTTTTTTCCCCATGAAGTTAAATAAAAATTTTGGTTATATTTTTGCATAAAATATAAATGTGCAATAATTCTAAGGAAAAAATAAAAGATTTAAAACATCTTTTCTGCTTGTAGTGTATCACCTGATATTCTACCTGTGGTCAGCCTTTCCCTCCTAATCTCCCACCAACACTTGCCTTCCCCTGCATACACACCGATGCATGCAAATATATTTATTTTCTGTTACTGCTGTTCTGTGGGAAAATGTATGAAAAGAACTTTCCTATTTTATTCATGTTATATTTCTTGGATCTATCCCCTTTGCCTTTTATATTTTTCTTATAATCATTGCTTGTTATTTTTTGCTTTGAGCTCTAAGAGAATTTCTCAAGCTATTTATCTAATTTCTTGATTTACTATTTATTCTGTTCTTTAGGGCCTTCCCTATATTTTTCATGTTTAGTATAACAGTTTCTCTCTGAACGTAATCTTTCTTGCTCTGAAATTGTTTCTTTTTCATTTATGTAATGTCTTATAGAATCCATTGAGAATATAAATTAGATTATAAAAACAGTTTTCTCCCAGAATCAGCTTGGTATGTGATCTGTCTCATCGCAGGATATTTCCTCCAATAACTCAGATGCATCTACTTTTTTGAACTATAGGATTTTTTTCTTGTATAATATTTTTCTTTGTTTTCTTATCCTTTTAGATGCTTGTGTGTATCCAATATGTGTAGCTCAAATAAGTTGTCTTGGGAATGTTATATATATATATCGATAGAGAGAATAAATATATTTACGTATTCGAATCTTTTTATCTTTAAAAAGGAAGGAAAAAAATCTATGTAGCTAGCTAGCTATCAAGCATCGTTATATTTTCTTGCCCAGGTAAGATTTCATCTACCTGTTAAGGTAAGAAGACAGTTGTCCAGCAGAGAATTGCCCTGCTTGCCGAGGAGTT
Source organism: Mirza zaza (assembly GCA_008750895.1). Taxonomy (NCBI): domain Eukaryota; kingdom Metazoa; phylum Chordata; class Mammalia; order Primates; family Cheirogaleidae; genus Mirza; species Mirza zaza. Next base: position 2,474 of record VSMD01071491.1, on the reverse strand, counting down.
GCTTCTCTGTGTTTGCCACTACCCTGCCCTCATTGAGAACCCTGGCAACTCAGTGAGCTCTTGTTCCATCTACTTGATCTCTGGGATTATGAAAACCAGTTCTCCTCCCAAGGCTAGCAAACCAGGTGTTGCGTACACTGAACGCTTCTGTTAATGTCTCACAAAGCCACTGCTAAAGAAGAATATTTCCCCTTCTTCATTCCACCCACATTCTCTCCAAGTGCTGCCTCTCTCCTCCATTCTTCTCCCAGAAGTCCAACATAATCTCTTCCCTGTGTTTCGACTTTCACAAAAGGCAGGAAGAGCCACGGGCTTTTGCTTTCGGCTCTTCAAAAATTCTCTAGGCAAAAAATATATACATATATATATTAAGGGCTTTACTATGTGCTTGAAATTGGAAGATTAAAAGATAAACAGCAAAATACAGCTTAGCTCAAGAAAGGTAGGTTGCTGTAAGGTATCTGATTATCAGAGTATAGCAGTCACATTATGTTCCTTGAAAGAAAAAAAAAAAGAAAAGAAAATCAAAACAGAAACAAAAAGAAAGGAAGTCACACATTTCTTCAGGAAGCTCTTTGACCAATATTGGGATTGGTGACTTTTATTTTGCCCATTTGAACAAATCAAGGCAAATCAACATTTTTTTAAGTGTGTATGCTCAGCATGGTGAAGAAAATATCCACCAAATGTACAAGTTTATTTATCATCAGATAACATAGAGATGACATAGGATTGATGTCATCAGGAAATTTTAGGTGGTCAAGAATATGAGTTTTGCTTACTGCCATGGTGTCTACATTATGATAAAATATTAAAATGTGTCTATACTTTTGGTCATTTCAGTAGGCATTTGGGAAAATTCAAAGTACAATAGTGAATCAAGTTTTTAATGTGGCTGTGCTATCACCATTAAATGCTGTTGGAGATAAAGAGACCAATACGTGACAACACCAACATATGCCTACATGCTCCGTAAGTACTAGTCAGGACTCTCAAGTGTACATGGTGTCACTATATTTCCCTTCATATTGAATTTAATAAGAGAAGCCTTCCTAAATAATTATTTGAAAATTTGTATAGATAGTCTAGGATGATCCTATAGAAGTGCAAGGAACAACAGATGCTTTAATATTAATGTCATGGCCAAGACTAACGCTACCCATCCCTGAGACAGGACCGTGGGAGGTGAAGCTAACTTGAAATCTAGTTCATCTATTCAGCTATGGAAAAGCATCTTAGGTAGCTTTACCAAGTAAGATGGGCAAATCGTTGACTTGATAGGCTACCAGACTGTCTCCAAGTGGTAGCATGCCATTTTTGGATTATTGTATATATTTGGAAAGTATGAAGCAACTTAGTTTACCACACAGGCAATTGGTAACTACTAATTCAACCTTGTAGATCTGATAAATTTATATTTTGTACAACTGCTGGTGCCCAGTACATGACAAAGAGGATATATGTATCTGACATAAAAGGCCCTCAATCCAAATACGGCATTATTAAAAGTGTAAATAATCATGGCATTTAAATCACTATTATAATTACCAACTTCATGATTAGAAAACTTAATGCAGGAATGTGAGAATTTCAGTGAATAATAATAGCTTCCATTGACTGTTTTATATGAACTGAATATTATGATAAGTACTACACATTTTTTTCTCACTTAAGTCTTATAACAACCTTATGACCCATTTTACAGACTAGGAAACTGAGGCTTAAAGAGGTTAGATAAGTTAATGGGTATCAAAGCCAGAGTTTAAATCTATACTTTTTTATTCTAGAGTTAGCATCCTTTTCATTAATGCAGGTTACCTCGTGCACAGACTTTCTACAGAAGGGTCTCTTTTGCTGCAGTACATTTACATTTGTCTTTGATTATCTAAACTTGGGGTAGATGTTTAAAAAGGATAAAAGGCTGTGCATAAGAATGTTTCACATAATATCACAATGCACCCTATCTACCCTTAAATAAGGATGTATTAAATTCATACTTTGTTTAAGGAAAAATATTGAACATGTTTGGCTTTAAAGTATACAATGAATCTGTAATAATTTTAAACATGTGAGTAAGAACTGATGGATGCTTTGAGTTTTATGTGTTGACAAACTTATCTTTTGAGGAAGATCACTGACTCAGTAATATTTACTTTCCAACAACTCTGACTGTGCTTTGGGAGAAAAGTAAATCCGTGGCAGATATGCTCCTAGTCTCCTGCAATAGCCATGGAGAAGAGAAACTGCTTAGGGTCGAGTGATGTGATAGAATGAGATCATACTGTCTCATGAGAGCCAATTAATAATTTTTCAAGAATTTTATTGCATATTTTCACTCACATGTGGGAGCTAAAAGAGTTGACCTCATGGGCTGAGTAGAATGATGGTTACCAGAGGATGAGAAGGAGCAGGAGAGAGGAGGATGAAGAGGGATTAGCTAATGGGTGCAAACATACAGTTAGATAGAAGGAATA